>CATIWM010157546.1:0-10609 GCA_949671775.1 Mallotus repandus | reverse complement strand
TTAAACTTTTATTTTAAACGTATGTAACTTTTATGATCAATAAAATTAAAAT
Organism: Mallotus repandus; assembly: GCA_949671775.1. Taxonomy (NCBI): domain Eukaryota; kingdom Viridiplantae; phylum Streptophyta; class Magnoliopsida; order Malpighiales; family Euphorbiaceae; genus Mallotus; species Mallotus repandus. The sequence continues at coordinate 10,557 of CATIWM010157546.1, read as the reverse complement.
ATTTTATAAATTAATATTAATTTTAAAAAATTATATAAAATAAAATAATCTTTAATGAAAAAAATATAATTAAAAATAATTTTTTTCTATTTTTTTATTATTAATTTTAATTTCATTTATATTATTTTAAAATAAAATTTAGTATTTTATGTGTTTAAAACTAATTTAAAATTAAATTTTTATCTATTTTAATATTGCATGTGTTAAATAAAATAAAAAAATATAAATAAAAAGGTAAAAATTATTTAAAATAAAAATTTAAAAATTAAAAAGTATCATAAATTAATCATGTAAAGTTTAGAGGTGAAACTATCCATTCAGCCTCATATATGTACCATGCCTTCTAAAAAAGAAAAAAGAAAATTCAACAACTGCAATATCACATTCCTTTTTAACTTTTACGACAACCTCTAAATGCTAACCATTAACGAGTAATACTAGACACTAATGAATTGTTGAAATTTAACCAACTGCAATTCAAATAATTTTTTATAGATAAAATCCATTTTGAGATTGTTAAACTTATTAGTTTTTTAGTTTTAGATCTTTAGAGTTTTGTTTTATATATTTATATTTTTAAACTTTACGGATTTGAAGTTTTAAACTATTATGTCAATTTTTTAACAAAAATTATTTTCTTTAATCCCTAAAGTTTTATAGTTCTAACATTCAAACCATATTTTACTTTTAACACTTATATAACTTTTAAATTTTTTCATCAGTAAAAAATAATTTCAATATTTTTAATTTTTAATTTTTCATATTTAATATTTTAAATAATTATATACATATTTAAATAATTTTAAATTTTAAAAATAAATAAACAAGTTAATGCTGAGATTAAAAAATTATAATAATACTAATATTTTTTACAATATTTTAAATTATTGTTGATAAAGTTTTATATTATAAATTATTTTCATGTACCCAAAAAGCATGATAAAAAAATTAAAATTTAAATAACAGTTATAAAAACTTTGAGTTGGTTGAAAAATTTATTACCGTTTTTTGGTAATGTATAGACAAGCATTGGAATCTACTATTCATAAAAGTTATATTATAAAAAAATTATTCACAATAATTTTGATTAAAATTTGTACAAAAAAATATAAAATATATTAAAAATATAAAATTTAAATTTTAAAGAATTATAAAATATTTTTTATCATAATATCTATTATTTATGGTGTTCTTTTTCATCATAATATTTCATTTTTAAAAATAGTAATTTTACTATAATTTTTTATATTAAAATTAATTTGTTTATTTATTTTTAAAATTTAAGATTATTTAAAAATGTATATAAATTTATATTTTTAATTTAAAATATTAGAAATTAAAATAAGTAAATTTATTTTTTACCAGTGAAAAAATTTTAAAAGTAATATAAGTGTTAAAAGGTAAAAAATGGTATGAATGTTAGAAATATAAACTTTTGAAATCAAAAGAAAATATTTTTTGTTAAACAATTAATAGAAGGATTTAAAATTTTAAAACCTTGAGTTTGAAGGTGTAAATATATAAAATGAAACTTTAGAGGTCTAAAATTAAAAAATTGATAAGTTTAGAGGCTTTAGAATAAATTTTGCTAATTTAGAGGTCTTGGGATGAGTTTTGCTAATTTTTTACTGATTACTGCCCATGGAGATGATCATGATAGTATTGAAATGCACTGCCACCATCTCATTTACCTGTAATGCATTTGCTCATTAATGATTATATTGTAGAACTCATAGGTTCTGCAACAGTACTTTTCATTTTAAAATATATATTTTACATAATAAAAAGTATCTTAAATAATTTTTAAATATAAAAAATGAAAAAAATTTTACAATTTTGATAAATTTTTTATATTTTTAATCTTTATTTTACTTTATTTAATAAATATTAATATTTAATTTTTTTATAAAATTTCTTTCTATTTATTTAATTATTTCCCATCATTTGATAAAAGAGAAAAATCTTTTCAATAAATGGATAAATATCAATTAATATTTTACATAAAAAATTAAAATATTTTAGAGTATAGAGTAAAATTTGATTCTCTACATGTAGAGAAATAAAAATAAAATATAAAAAATGTATTAAAAATTATTTTTCTTATTTGATTCTTCAAAATAAAAAATTTAACTCAAATAACAAATTCATTTGAAATGATCTTGTCCATTGTCCATTGATTACAAGCTTTGACGCGTTTGTTTGTGCTGCTCCTATTTTATGTGCTCGTTCAGGCTTTTGGCCTTGGTTCCCTTTAGTCTTGCAATTCTCATTTTCTCCTGCCAACCAAATTTCATATTCTTTTCTTTTTCCAAATAACAAAAAATAAATAAAAATAAAAACATGAAAAGAATCTACCAGCCCTTGGGCTCTTTTTCTTTGAGAGCCCTGTACCTGATAAGACTAAATTTCAGCAAAGAATTTCCCATAATCCTCCTACACTGGTATCTACTTTTTTCTGATTTATTTGGCAGTTAAAATGAATAAAAGAAATGACCAATTGCTATCTACTAGAGGCACTGGTGCAGATCAGTAGCCTAAACAATTTACACTTTTTAAGTGTTTCAACATCCCTCATTTGAAACGGAAACCTCTCAGACCTCAAATTGAAGAAACTGTATCCAGAACCTCGCTAGAAAAAGGCCGGCCTCAAGCAAAATAGATCCATCTCATAAATAAGCACAACCAACAGTTCAATAAAATAAAAATATATAAATGCCATGCAAATACCAAATTAACCTTAAAATAAAAACTTTCGACAAGAAGCACAACACATGTAATTCATCACACAGACCTAAACCAAGCAATTAAATATCCTCAAAATTGTGTCAACATACATTTCGCATTCTCCAGTCTAAGCCTCCACCAGTATAAAGAACTAGAAACAAATCTAGTGCATCATACATTGACTTTATCTAAATTCCCACAAAATAACCTCTAACTTCACATAAAATAGCCCGAATCAACTCAGACGACCTTATCAAAGCCTTCTCCAGCATTACATTCTTCAAATAAAGCCTCTCACATGGCTGTGAATGCCTTCTTTGCACCACCAGAAGACCCTGCTGGAATGACCTTGAGCACATTGAACCTCACAGTCTTTGACAATGGCCTGTGTAATTTAGAAAACGAATGAATTGTTATATGCAGACCTCAAGATACAAGGATGCCAATCAGCAGAAATTCATATGAAACTAAAGCATCATTGAATACAGACCTGCATTGGCCAATGGTAACATGGTCTCCTTCTTTCACACGGAAGCAAGGTGATATGTGTGCTGGGATATTTGAGTGTCGTTTCTCATACCTGATTGAAGTGCATGGCAATTAGTGGACAGTAGAAGACAAGGACAATTTTAGGCAGCTATGGTATGAGCACTAGCTCAAAAAAAAATAGATATAGATTAAAATAGTGATATAAAGAAAATGAACAAGTTCTTGCCTCTGGTATTTCTTGATAAAGTGAAGGTAATTCCTGCGTACAATGATGGTTCTATTCATTTTTGCACTGTGGCAAGTACCAGCCAGGATGCGGCCTCTAATAGAAACAGTGCCAGTGAAAGGACATTTCTTATCAATGTATGTTCCTGTAAGAAAAGATTCACTTCAGCCACACTAATGAAATTTCAAATTATCACATATTTTCTCTGCTAACAAAATATGATGAGGGCAGGACATAGACTGCAAATTAAGGCAAAAAAACACACACATAATCAATCAAATTCTATTCCATAAATAATGCAACACATAATTTGTAAGCAACACCAAGATTTTTAGGAAGCAGAACCGAACATAAAGCAGAAAAATTGCTTCAAACCTACAAAATCCCCAAAATAAAATGCTGCAAGGCAAAATGCCTATTCTACTCAACACTCGAGATAATGTCATTAAAGCATAATGGTCCCCTAATTTCTTGACATTTTTTACACTCAAGCCACCTAACGCATGTAGGTTACTCCAGAATTTGAAACCAACATTTTCTTGGTAACTGCAGGACATGGATAGGGAACGTGATATTCATCCCAAGCAAAATGACTAGCTTCATACGATATATAATGATCCCAAACAAAATGACCACCCTCTGTAGAGATGTCATTGCAATTATATTCATATCAAATCATTATCATCATAAAGAGAGACTCCAGGCTGTGGAACTTATTCCATCTAGATAAAAATAGAGTTCAGCTTCAAACAAAAAATGAATAAATCCAAATCAGTAAGAAACCAAGATCACTTTCACTAAACAATTCGATATCTAATAGCAAAAGTAGTCAGAAAGCAATAGGCTCCAAAAGAAAGTAGAAAAAAACCTTCAATTGCCTCTCTGGGGGTCTTGAAACCCAATCCAATACTTTTCCAGAAGCGGTTTCCACCTTTACCAGGCCTCTTTCCTTTGCCAGTTTTCTTGGAGCTGTAAGAACACAAATAAATCTTTAAACAAACGAGGCAACAAATTACTGAAAAAATGAAAACAGAAAGTTAATATACCTTAGGAAAACCTTGGGTTGCTTCAAAAATGCCTTCTCCGTCTGGATCAAAAGGTAATAAAATATAGATCAATAAAAGTTAATATAAGATCAAAATTCGAAAGAAGCTATTTGGTTGCAGAGAAACGTAAAGAATACAAAGCATATCGATAAACCTCATCAATCACATCACAGTAACAATGGCTTTAGAAACCACAGTTACCAAAATCCTAATACATCAAAATATCAAAAACCTGCGAATCTTTATCATATGTTTTTATATATTGACGACGCTTTTCAGTAAGCAAATACAGAGAGGCGCACCTGTTCCGCCATGGTGTAGAATTCGCCGATGCTAGCTGCTAAGAAACGTGTGCCTTCGGCTGCTCCAGTTAAAACCCTAGGAGGTAGCTTATATACTGGGGCTACATACTCACAGTAATGGGCTTCACGATGTTACTACTTATAAGGCCCAGCCCATAAGTTCGAGGTCCAAAAAGAAAGAATTGGACTGCTTGCTTTGCTCCGATTTTTTTCTTAAAGAATTCGCTCATATGGTGTCGTCTGCATTTATAGATAATATAGGTAGCCCGGGGGCTGGGCATGCGACTCAGCAATCGTATCAGCATTTACACTCGCAGTGCCCGCTCCTTTCTACCATCTTTACTCCGACCTTGCGAGAGCCGAGCGACCCCGACTGTCCGACAATGTTGCGCCGAGCCGCTGGTCGCCTGGCCCGACCAGTTCTTAGCGGAAGACTTCGACTATTCTCGACGGATCTAGCGTCTGCGGATGCCACGATTTCCAACTTCGCGGCAGCATGGACGAAAGCGGTCCCAAACATCGACCCACCTAAGATCCCCCTCTCCTTCATGCAACCTCGTCCTCCTATTCCTGCATCAATTCCTTCGAAGATCACGGTTAACTTCGTGCTTCCATATGCTTCTGAGCTGTCCAATAAAGAGGTTTGTGGTTAATCAATTTTTTTTACTCCGTTAGTGTCGATTAAAAAAGTAGTCCTTTTGTTTGTTTCTGTGGTTGATCATGATGAAATCGAATGCTAACATCTCTTACATTTGATTTCGGAAGCTAACACATTTGTTCTTCTTTCTTGTTGGTTGGCGATTCACATTGTATTTTGAAGGATAAACTGTGGTTGCATTAGAGCTGGATATCTTTTAATTTTTGATAACGTATAGGGTTTATTTCCAAATATTATTGAGCTAGTCTTAACAAAGGCTGACGTCCTTGATGTAATTGGGGTTTGGGGATTTACATTGGATACCTGTGTCCTAAATTCACGAGTGGTTTCGATGTGAAGATTGACCATTTTGTTGTATTTCGCGTCTTAATAATGAGCTATTGATCAATTCATTGAGTTGCCACTGTTATTATGGTATGACCTCCAGCTGGTCCCCTATCATGCTGCTCTCTTTTATTCCGTCCTGTCCCTTTTCCTCTTCCCTTTCTATTTTATTGACTCTTTACTGCAGTTGGGTTTGTTCATAGACTCTTCTGAGTTTTTTTTTTATTGCATTTTCTTAAACAGCGAAAAAGTTATCTGTTTGCATTTTTTCCCCCAATATGGTGAGCTGAATTCTGGATATTTTCTTAATTTCACTTGGCTGACTAAGAACCTTGTTTAAAATGATCACCATTATTAGGTTGTCCTGAACTCATGATTCTGCTTTGATCCTGAACAAATCTATCATTGTGGTCTCTATGGTTAATTTCTTTTTGATCTTCACCAGCACTATGACCCTAACTGATGGATGGGTCCGAGCTTCTTAAAATTGAAACTCTGTGGCCCTTCTATTAATTGGCGTGGTGGAGAAATGGAATTTTGGCTCTCCCAAATCTTGTCATGAACTAATTATTGTCACTCTCTTTAGAGTGGTTACAAGGTTTGATTACCAGATACCCTTGAGTATTTTATACTTTTGATTATGCTAATTCTGCTAATGCTTGAATTGATTCGTCACAAATTTCGTTGTGAAGAATACATGATAATTGTGTGTGTTACTGTTTGTTGTTGGTTTTTATAATTTTTGAGTTAGATTTTGTAAATGGATCTTAGATTTGTTCCTGTTTATTTTCAATTAGCTTAATATGTTTTGATTTGCTCAATTTAGTATTTTAGCTTAATGTGTTTTGGTTGCTAGATAACTTGTTTTGACGGAGGATCTTGTGTTTCTTCTTTCATGATGCAATTAAATTTGTTGGAACAAGCTTAAAATTATAGTTCTACAGTTAAAATGCAACCATAATCCCTGTTGCTGTTCAGGTTGACATGGTCATAGTTCCAGCAACAACAGGGCAAATGGGTGTCCTTCCTGGGCATTTACCAACTATTGCAGAGTTGAAGCCTGGGGTGCTATCTGTGCACGAAGGGACTGAAGTAACAAAGTATTTTGTTAGCAGCGGCTTTGTTTTCATCCATGGCAACTCATTTATAGATATAATTGCTGTTGAGGCAGTGCAGCTCGACCATATTGATGCTGGCCTGGTACAGAAGAGACTTGCAGAGTTCACCCAAAAGCTGAGCGCAGCCTCAACTGACCAGGGGACAGCTGAAGCCCAAATTGGAATTGATGTGCACAGCGCCCTCAATGCCGCTCTCACAGGATAGTGTTGGCAGTCCCTTCCCGCTCTCCCCTCTTTTTCTTTTAAGTGCTAGCGTCCTTTCCTTTTTTGCACTGTTTTAATTCTGCCTCAGTTGACACCTTGCTGCCTAAAGTTTTACCATTTCTTCTCAACCTTTTGTTCTTGAATTTCTACGCTGAAATTGCAATTAGCACCAAGTAAAATTGGAATGAGTTTTATCTGGCTGTCGTGCTCGTGCAGTTTAACAACATATGGGGATAAAGGTTATTTTTGTTTTCTTTAAACGCATCATTGCATACCCTTTGGGAAAGAAGGGGGAGGAAAGAAAATGAAGAGGAAATATGAAGGAAAATATATTTTTTAAATTTTTTACTTTTGTGTTTAGATAGAAGGAAAATAAAATAAGAGAGAAAATAAAATGGAAGAGCTTTGAATTAATAATTTAGTCTTTTATATTTAGAATTAGAATTATTTAAATTATTATTGTGTTTCTTTTTTTCTCTATTTTCTTTTTATTTTGGAGAGAAGATTTTGAATGTAAACATTTTTTGTTATTTTTCCTTTTTTTTTTCTCAAACGCGAAAAGTTTTTTTTTATTTTTCCTTGTCGCCCGCCATGTCAAACGTAGGGTTAGTAAAATGTCCAATAGTCCTTCGCGAGGGGCCAACTCGGGTATGCCCATAGCCAAAAATTTGTAGAACTTAGCCCGTGGGTTTTCTTTATAATTTTTTTCCTCCAAGTAGGATTAGCCCACAGGGAAGGGTGCATGAAGGCCATTGCTAAAAATGGGTCCAAAGCAACTTATGATAATGCTGAAAAGAGAGGGAAAAAGGAAAAAGATGGGAGGGGAGGGAGTATGTCACATGTATGACATGGTTTTGGCAAAGTTGTGGGTGCTTTTACTCCGACATGAAAATAAAAAAAAGCATGGCGGCTTTAATTTCCGATTCCTTTTTTTTTTTAATGTAATTTTTTAGGCAGACAAAGACTCCACTAGATTGACTTGGTAAATGTATGTCATTAGGATTATAATATAAGAAAAATGATGCTTAAGATCTAAAATAAAAGTGGTATCTTTGAGTTTCATTCTTTTTAAACCATCAAGTAGCAGGAGTTGTGACCTGTCCTGTGGGTTTGTCCATATCTGTTCAATGAATAGCAATGACACTTTTTTTAAAAAAAAAAAAAAAGCACAAACACACATAATTGCATATGCAATTACACATCATTTAAATGTTGAACAAAACTCCCAAGTACAGTAGAAGATCAGCAAACTTACATTAAATAACGTAAAAAGAATCAGAATGATAGTTTGTATTGAATCTCAATTTCATGTTTTGCTTTGTAAGCTCTCAATATTGGTAAATAGCTGGCTCCATCACCATGCACATGGCAAACAAAAATATACTAACTTCAGATAATAATAAAATCATTAATAACAGATTCAATATGAAAATTTTGTAGATTTCTTCTCCATGTCTGCACACGTACATATACACACATTATAATAATAATAATAATAATAATGATAATAATAAAGAAAGGCATACATAAATACATGAATAATTATAATAACAAGGAATCAAAAATTGACATAAAATAAAGTAACCAAAAATTGACATAAAATAAAGTAACGAGGTACAAAAATCCTCTTATGGTTTTGCTCTAATCTCACTTAACCGCATAATATTTTCGAATGTTCAAATACACCCATAATGTTATTAAAATGATACAGAAACACCCCTCCAACTGACACCGTTAACAACTCTATTTAATGTTCGTTAAAAAATGTTAATGTGGCATATGGATTCCACCAACTTGTACATGTAAGCTAAATTAATAAAAAAAAATTCTTGTGAGACCCACCAACTTGTATCCCGAAATCACCTTACTGTAGATGGTGGGGTTTAGTGCACGTCCAAGTGTTTGGCGACCACGGCACTGTGCAAACTCAGGGCCTGCTAGGAAATACAAAATGAGCTTGGGGCCCTTATTAGAGATGGAGTCGCCACTCAGATGAAAATCAGAACACACTTTACAATAACTAGATTCCACAGAGGTACCCAGAAGCCGTTATCAGAGATTAGGTTTGAAAACTGAGTATGGGCTTTTGAATGCCCACCCAACCTTGCGGTTAGCCTCTATGTGTGTTTTGTATTTTATTACATTTAATTATTTGATTATTTGATTATTTCCTTATTATTAGGTGGATTGCAAGCGCTTCCAATTTTATAATTTAATCTAAATTTGCATATTAGTTATTTTACGTGCTTTATTACCTTGCACTTGTTACAAGTAAGAACAATTATTACAAACATACATTCAAGACAATTGGGGAATGGATTAAGGATTACAACTCATTCAATTACAATGATGTTGAATCCCATTAAAACCTCTCAATAACTAATTAATACTCTAACTATTTAATGATTAAAAATCACCAAAAAACCTACAACAAACAAAGGTTAGTTTCATTTTATAATAAACAAATTTCATTTGTAAAAGAAATTTGCAGTAAACTTATATAAAATAGACATGAGAGTATTCATTTATACATGGATTAATTATTCAAACATATATAAAGGTATAATAGTTGCATGCAGTAATAAAGATGTTAGGTAGTATATTCGTATTAGATACTTAAAATATACCAAAAAGCTATAAAAAAATAAGGCAGAATCATGCCAGACTCTGGTGGGGAGGCAACCGCCTCTTGACAAGAGGCGTCGCCTCCTGGATTCCTGCTCAGGGGGCGATCACCTCCTTAAGAAGGGGCGACATCTCTTTGAAGAGACGTCACCTCTTCACGAGGAACTCGGATTCACCGATTACTTAATTCTTAAGTAAATTGAATTTCATGTAAAGTAAACGTAAATCTACCACTAATACATCGATATTTCACGTAATCATGCCTTCATGTATTATTCAATAGATTAAAAACTCATAGACAAATGATTAAAACCAAGAAAATAAAGTTTTTTACGAAAATAAAAACTTAAAGAGCTTAAGAAAGATAATTCTTACTAAATGAACCACGTTTGATGCTTCTAACTGAGCCCTTAGAGTTTGGTTTATGGATTTTCTACTTTGAATGCAAGAGGAACTCTTTTTCCTTCAAGAAAATAAACTTTTCTTAATCAAATTCTTCTTTTTCACCCCTTTTTCCTTTCTTTTCTCTTCTTTTTCTCTCAAGGTGTATTTCTTCCTTTTTCTCTGTGTTCTCTAATCTCTCCTTATTGTCTAACCTCCCTTTCATAGACCCTCAACTCTTTTATTTAAGCCTTTTTTTTTTCTTCCCAAATTCCTAAAAATGGTGCCACTTGGATCCGCCTCACGATTTCTCATTATTTCTGATGTGGATCAAATGGCCTTGGCGTACATGGATGGGTTTGATAGAGTCCAAGTGCGCAAGCGGGCTTCAACGAGCCATAACTCCTAGCACAGGATGAACTGTAGGACCTACAAGATATCAAATCGAAGATAATTCAGA
>CATIWM010157526.1:0-19108 GCA_949671775.1 Mallotus repandus | reverse complement strand
AATTTGAGTTAAAAATGAATTAACCAAACCACCTATCAACCAAATAGTGGGCAAAACATTTTTATTAACTGGACTTCAGTTTGCCAATATTCACACTTACACACATTCTCAAAATAATTCATATTTTTCTTTGACATTCCTAGTAAGCATTAAATTTACTTTCAACATGCATGTATCCTGAGAATAGGTATAAAATATAGACACGAAGAAACAAAATTTTCAAAGCTAAAAAAGAAAATAATACAAGATATAGGACAGACCTGCTCCACATTAGTAAAAGTTGCTTCCTCGGGAATGTCAGAAATCCCATTGGCTAATAAATGCCGAGAGCGTTCACGTGTATTATAAAGTTTGTCTCTTACATCACCAAGAATAACTCGATAAGGCTCACTTGGGGGGATCTTTTTCCAGAATTCTGTGTACACAGTGCATGCCAAATACCCAAAAGATAAATAAATAAGAAGATACTTGTAATATTACAATAAATTGAAAAGAAAGAACTACTTAGTTGAGATAAATAAATTTAAACACATAAAATAAAATTGTTGTCCAACAATTTAATAAACAAGGCATGTATTCTTTCTCAAAATAAATGCCACTTTGGAATTGAGAAGTCCTTGATATCAAAAAAACAAAAAAAGAACTCAAAACAAAATCATATGGAATAGAAAGTAAAAATATCGATATGATTTTTTTTTTTCTCAAAACTTTGCATAAATTTAGTCTCCAAGTAAGAAACTATAAGCTACAATGTATACCTACCTATATAGTGTTTTGCATCTCTCTTTGAAGTCCTGTGAAGTTCATCTGCACGAACGTGGAGTTCTTCATTACATCGCCACATGGACAGCTGCAAATAAAAACCATTAATGAGTGTGTCATATGGAAACAAGCAAATGGCTGAATCATATTGCTAAGACTATCTTTCTGATACCTCAAACATAAGGTCCTCTATTTGAGAGAAATACAAGTTGGCAGCCATCATTCTAGCCAGCAAGCAAACATCCCTTGTAACTTCAGGAGTTACTCGAGGATTTCCTAAATTTCACCCATCAGAGATATATTGGATTAGCAAAGAACAACAATGAAAGGAAATATGTTGCTGAGAGAGATTTAAGGGTAAGGGAGGTATTTCGAGAAAAACTCATACACTTGATAACCTCAACCTATATTTGATCATGTAAAAGTAATTATCAAGGTAAAACAAGCCCAAAAATATTTGTCTGCAGTTGACTTCTTCACATCTTGAGATTTCCATGAACCAAAAGAAATTAAAACTAGAATTCCTGCATTGGAAATTCTAAGGAACTCTATTATACTCAGGCCACATATATTCGCACAGTTCAACTGAGCTTAAATCACAATAAATAAGGTTCAGAATACTTCTGAGACATTACACTGTTTACCATAGTATCAAAAGATGCTAAGGTCTATTTCTTGTTCTTTTCATGTCAAAAGTCCCACTTATAACGATGCATTACTAAGTCAATAGTGAGCATGTGCCTGAACTATTGTCGAAAGCAAATAACAATACTTGCAACTTCATTTCCAACAATCAATTAAGGGTAAAAAAAAAATGTGCTTAGCAAATAAATACTTCATGTGACAAAGAAACGCACCATCACGATCTCCACCCATCCAAGAGGAGAATTGAATGAGAGGAGCATTATAAGGGACGCGCTCATTTATCCCAATGTTCTTCAGAGCTGTGTCAACACGGCGCAAAAACTTTGGGACTCCCTTCCATATAGTCTCATGGAAGTAGCTCATTCCTGCTCTCATCTCATCTTGTGGAGTCGGAGGAGTCCTTCGGATCTCATCTGTGCGAAATGCAGCTTGAATCTACATAGGACAAAAGAAAACTTAACTTGCCTAGTTTTTCAGTCATATCTTGTGCAAATTTATGGGAATAATTTTGCAATTGCTGCTTGTGAAAATATTTATATAAAGACAAATTAACAAAACCAGAAGGGAGAAAAAGTCTGAAGCTGTTATTGCTCATCCTAATAAGATAGATAATTCGAAAAAATGAGAAGGTGTACTATGTTTAAAAGAAGAAAGTACTGCAGTCTATGCGATGAATATGAAGAGATATGTTTCCCATCGTCAAGATACAATGATTGAGGGCAAAATTAGTACTAAGCAAAAAGCATTATAATGGTTTTCATTGTCCTACTCATCTCACTTAACAAAACATGTAATCACCCAGGGGAAATTTTTAAATAGTTTTACTTAGTTAATACATGTTCAACTATAAGTTAATGGTAGCACTCTCAATTGAACAAACCAATATGCACTGGCTCTAAAATCATACATTCTAGAAATCATATCGGACATGAAATCAAGTATAGCCTTCTAGATTTTGAGTATATAAGGATCATTGCTTAGGGTAAATAAGATTCCATTTTTTCCTTTTTGTTATTTCAATGTCTATGCTCAGTTTTCAAGGTTCAATCTTCATTTTGCTAATTTCAGTAGCAGAATTCTTTAAATGCAAAATTTGTGAATTCTGCATCTGTGGTCTCTAAAGGGGGTAGAGCAAGCAGATATTCCATGTGATCATAGAGGTGTTTGTTGTTCCAAAGTGCAGTTTCGACAATTTTATTGAAACTAAACAACTTGGGTGCATCTAGGGAGAAACTCATTAATGTGACAATATCTAGACGCATGCTTTTCATGAATATCTAGAAAGTTGAAAAGAAAAAAGTTAAGAAAGCCTAGCTATCCATATACATATACCTCCCTTTGCAAGGCCTCATCAAGTTCCTGCTTATCATCTGGAGTAACATCCTTAGCATACAACTGAGTCAAACAGTTCCGTATCCTGAAAAAATGAGATGAAGAGAGTTTCAAAACTTAACCAAATAAAATTGTTGGTCTATGATACGAGAGATCAAAAAACATTTCTATAACAAATTGCCTAAGAATGTGAGCGTCTGGAATTGACCCTCTTACAAAGTGATGTTCAATAATCAGCAACACAATACAAACCTGGCGTGCTTTTGAAGCAAAGATCTACGAACAGATTGAGTAGGATGCGCAGTTAAGACTAAATCCACTGTTTGGTTTTTCAAAGCATCAAAAACTTCTTCCGGGGACTTCTTCAATTGCACCACAAGCCTCTTGATGGTCTCTTCAATGTCTGATTCAGTTGTTGCTGAGTTCTCATCAGCAAAATCTCCCTTCTTTAATTTGATCCTTCGTCTGTAAGCAATTTGTACCTCCTCAGCCAGGTTAGCCAAGCTAAGCATGTGAGAAAATGATTTTGTAACAACAATTGAATCCCCAGGATCCAAACTGGTTAGCACTTTCCCAAGTTCCTCCAGCTTTTGAGGGTCATGTTTCCCTTCATACTCAGCTGAAAGTTCATAACAGTCTTGAACCTACGCCATATGCAATCCAAAATTTAGTCATTACTGCCAAAGAATCATCATGGAAGCAGAGAAAAACTGCTTAATCTTACCATTCTTGTAATTTATAACATTGAATATAAAAAAATTAAGTTTGCACATTAGTGTAGAAGGCTTCAATTACCAAGAACTCGATATGCTGCTCAGTATAATTTTAGTCCAACAATCTTACCAACAATAAGGCTAAAAGAAAAGTACACATTCACAAGCAAAGATTGATTTCAGAAGAGAGAGGAAAGAAGTAGCATACAGTTTCTCTGATATCCTCGCCGTGTAAATCCTGCAAGATATCAAGAAACCGGTCCAATAACAGAGCATCATACTCCACTAACTTATCATCCTCTGATACTTTTCTTGGCGCCAGTAGCCTCAACTGTGCATCTATCGATGCCATCTTCTCTAGATTTCGACCAGCCATTTATTTTTATTTTTTTTTCCTTATCTATCCTTGCCTGTTAATCTGCTTTTGTGCTGATCTCTGTTTTAAGTGCAAATGAGCCTGTGAAAGGAGCGACAGAAAATAAGCCAATTTTAATAATGGTGTTCAGAAAAGCACAAGAAAGCAGTTGTTGATAGTGAAAGTGAATCTCGTGATACCCACGGGAGCAAAAGATAGCGTAGAGTCGTAGCGCACTTGATGCCCTTTCAACACGAGAAAGAGACGAAGTTTCCGAAACGCTAGACGTTTGAATCACGAGAGGGACAAACCCCTTCGAATGTATGAGAGTCATCCAGCCATCCCTCCCCTGTTCGTTTCCAGACACTTAAGATATGGACTCCCAACACCAAACTAATACCCGCGTCTTTTGCTATAACAGCGCAAATAAAAGATAGTAAGATATGTGGACTGTAGTATAAACATTTCAATATCACAAGTTTGGTTTTTTTTTTTAATAATTCAGTATTTATAATTTTATAATTTTATACTTATATTATTTAAGAAGTAAAATTTACTACAGTCATGATTTCTTTTTTCTCTAAGATACAGAAATTAAAATTTTAATATCATTTAATATAATAAGAAAGAATAAGTTTCTCAATATTAATTTTAAATAGTAATAAAAATAAAAATAAAAATTAATTTTTTCATATTTTCGAGTTATTAACACCCATCATCATTAAAGTTTGATCCTAATTCCATATTTATTTCTTTTTATGAAGGAAATTCCATATTTATTTCAAAAATTTAATTTGTTACTTAAAACCCTCTAATTACTGATTGAGGTCACGTTAAAATCTTCATCATTAAGAGCATGTTTGGTTTAGCTGTTTATAACAGTGGATAGTTAATAGTGATTGCTGACAGCAGATAGCTGATAACTTATCCTTCCTCTATTTCTAAATAATTGACATTTTATAAGTCTAATTTTGTTCCTAAATAATTGACATTTTAAGTTACCAATATATTTTAACTATTTTTTTCCTATTTCACCTTTATTTAATATAGGAGATTTAATTGAAAAGATATCTATTTCTTTTGAAATTCTATATAAAGTTAATAATTAGTTGAAGAAATTATTATAAGGGTAGTATAGTATTTTATACATATATTAAATGTATTATTTAATCTATGTGAAAAATCTTTAAACGATAATTATTTAGGAACAGAGAGAGCAGTTGTTAGCTAATAAATATAAAGTGTCTGGTAAAATTTTATTAGCTATTGTTGTTTGTATGTCAAATGATTATTAAATATATAATTTATTTGTTCATATGCTTTTTATAAAAAAAATTAGTTATGCAAATTATTCACAAATATATATAACAATAAATAATAATTTGTTTTCTTTAATTTATATATTATTAAAATAATTAACATAAATTATTTTAAAATAAATTTTAAAATATAAATATTATTGTATAATTTTTTAAAAATAATTATAAGCATAAATATAATAATTATTTAATTATAATTTACAATAATATTTATTTAATTTTGAACTATAAAAAATTAATTATATATATTTAATTTTACTTTAAATGAAATTATTTGTTGTTAGTTATTTTTTAACAAGGGAAAAATAATCTAAATAAAAAATAAATACAAATAAGCTATCAGCTGATTGGTAAAAGCTCCAAAATATAGTTTTTCAAATCAGCAGTTGTTTTGAATAAAATCAGCTATCAACTGTTAATTTTGGTGTTTTATCAAACACCTAAATTGTAGCTAATTAAGGGAAAACCTCTATCAGCTATCCCAGTTAGCTAAACCAAATGTCCCCTAAATTTCAATGAAATTATTATCAGACCACTGATTTGGCGTATTACATAGCATGACATGTGATAAAAAAAATTAATAATAAAAATATGACTACATGTCATTGCCTTGCTCCAACTGAATTCTTTGTTCTAGTCTATAAAAAAATAAAAACTCATCAACTCTTTTCCTTTTTTTCCTAATTTCCATTCTAAAATTGAAAATCAAACTTTTTTTTTTTGGTAATCAAACTTTCCTAAATCTAGAGAAACCAACATAAACTCTCTTACATTCAAAATTAGCAAGTTCAAAATGTCAATTGGATTGAATGCCTATCACTATGAGAGTTCTTCTCATTTTATAAAAAATGTTAGAGATTTACAGTGCTGATTTTCTTCAATTACTTCAAGTAAATTAAAGCTAATTTCTAGTAATTACATCAAGTAAATATAGGCTAATTTCTAGTAATTAGATATATCTAAATAAGGAAGTTACAGCTATACTACTAATTATAATATATTTACATCTATAATATTAATTAAGGCTTGATATATGTTGTCATCCCCCTCAAATTGATGTTGCTCGATCAAGAAGCATCAATTTTCCCACAAGAAATTGATGACGTTGGCGTGTCATGGCCTTAGTAAATACATTAGCTATCTGGAGGTTAGTGTAAATATGAGGAAGAGAAATAATAAGAGTGTTTAAGGCTTCGCAAATAGAATGACAGTCCACCTCAATATGCTTAGTACGCTCATGGTAACCAGGATTAGCAGCAATATGAATTGCACTTGTGTTATCAGCATGAAGTTGAGTAGGATTAGACTGAGAGAAACCAAGCTCAGCTAGAAGTCCATGAAGCTGCACAATCTCAGAACAAGCAGCAGACATAGCATAGTATTTCTAAGGAAACAAAATTAGGAATGGAAAAGTGTAAAGGAAACAAGTGTCTAACTCTAGACCCTCCGCTAGTATCTTCCCTGACACATGATCCCACACAACACAACCATTACGAGAAAATTGAACATCATAGTTATTATCAACCAATTGTCCTACCGAAATGAGACTAGTAGAAAGCTCAAGAGATACCAGAACATCTTTGATTGAAGAATTAATATCCCCAATAGCATGAATAAGTAACTTACTACCATTAGCAATCTGAATATTTCCATGATATTTTTTAACATAGCTAAGAGTCTCGAAGGAACTGGTTATATGATTGGATGCACTAAAATCCACAAGCTAAGATAAAGATGGTGTAGTGTACTTACCTTGAAGTCCTAAGGCTAAAAAGGTTGCAGTAATCATCTGCTGAACCATTTCATGAGTAAGTATGGATTTGTCAACAGTAGCCTGATTAGCAACAGTAGCCTGGTTAGCAACAACTACTCGATTAGCAACAGCAACCTGATTAACTTGATAATTCTGAGGATGAGTAGGACATTCTTTGATAATATGCCTAGGCTTCTTACAACAGTTGCAAGATTTTTTGAACAGTTAACAGCAATATGTCAATATTCCTTGTAATTATAGCATTGAACTTGTCACATGTCTTTATTGGTGCCTTTCCATGAGCTATATAAGCAACTATTTTGTTTTGTTAAAAAATTATTTGTGTTGCAAGACACTGCTCTTCACAAAGCTACTCTCCATAGCATACATCCAAAGAACGAGAAGGATCACGATTCATTAGTTAGAGCGAGCTACCTCATAGTCGGGACGTAGTTTCACAAAAAAATGATCTCTTTTGCTTTTTTTATGCACCTCTTGAACCACAGAAAGAGAGTTAACTATTACTTTGGCATAAATTATGTCAACATATTCAGCCTATAAGTTTTGAAATCCAGAAAAATAATCTTGAATGGAGAGATCACTCTAAGAGTAACTAGCAATCTCGTACTTTAATTGAAAACATTTGGTTGTATTGTCTTGATTGTAAACTTTTTTTAAATACTCCCATATGCCTTTAGCTGTTTTATACGACCTCAGATTGAGAACAAGCAGCTGATCAATTGATCCTGTTATGACTCTAGCATCATTGACTTGCCACTAAGCCAATTTAGGAAGCTCAATAGGCATTGGATCACTAACATCGATGTGACCCCATAGTTCTTTTCCCATGACAAATAAACAAAACTGAAATTCCCAAGAAAAATAATTTTTGCCTGTGAAATGCACACCAGAAATATCCAAGTTACTAGTTGACATGATACCCGTAACTCACCAAAAAAATGTAACCCACTAAATGCAACAAGAAGTACTGAAAATCAGCAGACCCAAGAGTTCAAAAATTGAATTGAAATAACACTAACAAGAATACCATAAATATTCCCAAAACCAAGATCTAGATTTCACAAGAAAACACTTTAAAATTTTGAATTAAGGCTTTAATACCATGTCAATTGGATTGAATGCCTCTCACATGAGAGTTCTTCTCATTATATAGAAAATGTTAGAGATTTACAGGGCTGATTTTCAGCAATTACATCAAGTAGATTCATACTGATTTCTAGTAATTACATCAACTAAATCTAGGCTTATTTCTAGTTGTTAGATCTATCTAAATGAGGAAGTTACAACTATACTACTAATTACAATATATTTACAGCTATAATATTAATTAAGGCTTGATATATGTTGTCACAAAACTATCCATCTCAAATGACATCCTTAAAATAAAATATATATTTATATATTGTTGAAGCAAAATTAAAGTTTGGTTTGATGGTTAGAGTATTTTTTTTATCCTTTCATACAAATAATCATAGCTTTGATGGTTTTTATAAAAGGAAACAACAACATTGTAAAGCTAGTGGAGGTTGTTAGTGGTAGGTTAATATAGTAATATAAAAATAAGAGAAGAGTGATAAGCGTGAAAAATACTATATTTTGAGCGTTAATTTGTTAGGTTTTAGGTGTTTATAGTTTAGGTTAGCATTAAATATTGACATGTTTTAATTAAAAAAATGTTGAGTCTAGATTTTTAAAAAATTTTAGTAGCTTAATTATGTTTTTGTTAAATTTTATTTGCTTTTTATATTTTTATTTGTTTCTATACTAGATGCGCTCGATGTAGAGCTGATGTATGATGTGTCAAGGTAAGGACTTGAAGAGTAAAGCTCAAATCTCTGCGAAAGTGAACAAATGCACACTTTTCCAAGACGAAGGACTAGACACACGACCATGTACTTTTGGACACGTGACCATACTTGAGCCCCATCATGAAGCCCTGTAGAGAAGCCAATCAGGCATGGCCATGTGCATGGAGTGACACAACTATGCATGATTCGAAGAAAAGTGAATTGTCAGTTAGCAGGTCAGGCATGAATATGTGGCTTTGGACAAACGGTCATGCCTGAGACCATCCAATTCAAAAGAATGCATTTGATACAGTCATGTGCATAATCACACATAACTATGTGCCTCGTAGTTGATCTACAAGGAAAGTTTATTTTGGCATTTTTCTTTTATTTGTTCTGATGAATATATTTGAATCTCTTACTTTTTCTTCTTCTTCTTCTTCTCCAATCATTATGAGTAGCTAAATTATTTAGTTAGAGTTTTTAAACCCGACTCTACATGAACTTAATTGGGTTAAATTCTTAATCAAATAATTCTCATTCCTTGATTGCTATTGAACTTGATGCTCTCATTAGATTAATCACCCATTGAATTGATTTAAACAACAAAGTTAGATTGAGAGATTAATTCTATTGAGATTACAATAACAATCTATTAATTAAATTGAATTAGTTGAGAGATAGTTAAGTTGTTAATATTCTTTTAAAAAGCTTCGCTTTAAAATAGAATATGATTAATTATTTTAGTTAGTGGGAGCTAAATAATCGAGTAATTGATATAATCAATTAATTGTGGAGTGCTTAAGAGAGAATTTCATATATTTAAAAGATGTTTTAGAACTAGAATGGAATTCATAATTGATAAGGAAATTGATATAATTCTTAAGTAAGTTTGAGCTGGGGATAAAACCCCTAATAATTATATGTATAGTGACTTCAAGTGTAGTTAGTTAGTTTATTTCAATTTCTACTTTCATTTCTAATAAACAAAAAAATTGACCATCTAAACAAGTATATACTAAAAGTAATTTAATAACTAGTTCTCAAATCCCAGAGGAATCGATGTTAATTACTACTTAGACGATTCCATACACTTGTGACTACAAACCACCAATTTTTTTTTGTGACGTTGCTGGAGATTTGTAGAATTAATATTTTGATAAAATTAGTATTGTTTGGTGTAGATTTTTATTTTCTTTTGTTATTTGTTAGTTTTTCATTTTGTTAAGTTGTCTTCACAGGAATTCTTGTTAGTGTATGTGCACAACACGCAATATATATAAGTAAACAAGGTGAATTTTTGTTATCTTTTGATATTGAAATTAATAGAACATTTCATAGGAGACTGAGAAGGAAAAGAAACAAAATAAACAGAGGTGATGGTAGAGTTGAGGATGATGAGATTATTGAGCAAGATTCACACGATGAGAATCTTAGTACGACAAGGAACCCTAATTCAACAAGGATTCAAGATGTGACAAGGAATCCTAATCTAACAAGAATTCAAAATGTAACAAGCAATCCTAATCCAACAAGGATTGAAGACCTATTGACTTATGATGGAGGTTCAACCACAAGAGTACGTGCTAAGAACATAAATGAAGCATTACATTTGTTAATTCAAGCAATATGGGCTCAAAGTACAAACATGAATCAATTTGATCCATTTGTAGCACATGGAGTTAATTCTGGTTCAAAACTTATTCAATTGGTGCAAATTGAAGACTTAGGTTTATGTAATAATATTAGGTCTAATTTGGATGCATTAAGCCCAAAGGAGTAGCTGCACTTGTTCCAAGCTCAAGATGAATCCCAAATATGTGTTATTTAGTGCAAGTAGTATTCATTTTTAAATATTTGTAATATTTTTAATATCATATTCTTCCATTTCTATTAAAAAATTAAGATTTCAATCAAAACTAAACACAACATCAAATATAATTTAATGAATAGTAAATATTATGCATAAACACTTAAAATATTAATACAACTACAAAAAAAACTTAAAATATATTGCATAGCTAAATTAGCAAATAAATTGTTTCTTAATGAAATTTTAACAACATGAGTGAAAAAAATAAAATAAAATAACATAACAAATTAATATAATTATAAAATAACATAACAATTTAATATAATTATAAATTCTTTAATGATTAAAGTCCTATTAAATTAGAGTAAATTATTTGCATTTGAGTTTCCAGATATTTATCATTTATGAATAACTAAAAAATTTTATATTACATTTTTCATATTGATAAAATATAATTATTTTGAATTAAAGGTAATTAAATGATATAAGCTGTAAATAAAGTCAAAATGGAGAGTTGATTTTTATTTTTAACTGGAGTGCAATTATTAACTCAAAGAGTGCAAAAATCCCTACTCTTCGAATTAATGAAACTAAACAAAATCCTTCTTCTCTATGTATGACATTCGTAAGCACAAAGATTTACAAGGCTAAAAACTCTCGATAGAACAGAAACCCATTTTACTAAAAATGTTGACAGAACCAGAGAATTGAGCTTAGTTCATGACGGAACAAGACAGCATTTTTGAATCTGGAAAAACAAATTAAGAAAAAGAAATTCCCTCCAACATTGAATCCTTCTTGAATTTCCAATTTCAACAACATAATGAAGATCCAATTTCATCAACTATGTTGCCGCTTGTACCTGATCTCTTCCGCTTACCACCTGATTCTGCAACAAGCCCGCGAGTCACTGAAGATGAGCCTGAAGCAACTGCATCATCACTGCCTTGAATATTATCTGAATTGGAGTTCAGTGTTTGGATTGAGGTGATGCAGCAATCTTGCCAATTAAGCTCGTCTAGATCTGCAATTACTTGCTCAAGATTGATAAACGCGCATGAGGATACGCCATTTTCTCTCAAAGTAGAGCGTGAGAGATTGACTAGGTCAAGTGTATCCACGGCTTCTGTTAACACTTTCTGTAGAATTTCAATTTCAAAATGAAAAAGAAATTAATGTCACAAAATATATTCTGTTAGGCTGCTTAGAAAATTTGAATAGAAAATTGAAATAGACTGAGTCACACAGACTAAGGCAAACACAAACAATAAATTTTTATTATTTTCTTTCAGTTTCTTAGCAACCAAACAGATTGTAAGATACCTCAATCAAAACATAAGCACATAACAGAGAGAGAGAGGGAGAGAGAGCAAGTAAACCTTAGCAGCCTGATGGATTTTCTTGAAACCGTGCATACAGATGATCTACAAATTCCAGGAAAAAACCATAATTAAGCAAAATGAGGACACGAAGATCATGATTAGTCAAATCCGAAATCAATATCAAAAGAGATATACCTGATTGAGCGAATTGATAGTGAGATCGATTTGCTTCTGAGAGTAATAAAATTCTAGGTAAGTTTCCAACTTGATTTTTTCTATCTTCGATTTCATTGTTGGAATACCTGTTGTTTGCTTCCGCTATGAAATCATGCAAGTCCCGCTTTCTGGTTTTAGATGGGTATTTATATATGCATTTTCAAGTTATTAATTTATTTATTTAATCGAGTAATTTTTTTTTTGAGTGGATCGAGTAAAATTTTCAACGTCAGACAAGCATTGGAAAATTTTATGGTTATTTTGATTTAAAATTTAAAATTTTTATTTTATTTTAATTACTGATGAATAAGAGTGTATTTTATTATTTAAAATAATAATATTTTTAATTCTAAAATTATATTATTTTTACAATTAAATTTTAGTAGAAATTTAGTTTAAATTTAAGTTTTATAAATTTTTTTAAAAAAAATTTGTGAGTCAACATAATTTTTTTTGTCAATTCTTAAAATCAAATATTTTAGTACTAAAATATAAAAATATTTTATTTTCTCGAAACTTTTTTTAAAATTTTCACCATCCAAATCAAACAGCTAACATGTGAAATTGCCCCTAAGCTATCATTAAAAGTTCAATTAACCCTATATAATTAACTTTTTTTTTTGTTATTTTACCCAAAAAAAAATGTCAATTTTGGCTATTCACCTCAAATTTGAGGGAGTGAACAACACTTGCTTTTTAGAGCAAGTGAAGTAAATTAAGAAAGTAATAAAACTATATAACTATTGGCAAGCAAATAAAATAAGTTTAAAAATATTAAAATTAATTTTCCTCATTCTGTAAATTATCATTACAATTTCGAAAAATTTATTTACTAATTTTGATTTTTATTTAAAGATTTTTAATATTCTTAAGCCAAAGCCACTAAATTTTAATTTGGATAAAACTTAACAAAACTCTTTCTTTTAAATTGACTTATAAAAAAACAACTTGAAGTACATACATTTTGAATTAGTGGGGGTGTGTTTAAACATCACAAACAATTGCACGTGAAAATTTAACGGAAAGAAGGTACAATTTATTATGAGGCCCCTCAATTTATCAACTTTTTAGCTGTAGATCTTTAAAGTTTCGTTTTATATATTTAGGCCCTTAAACTTCACAAATTTAAAATTTTAAACCTTTTTGTCAATTTTTTAACACAAATTATTTTTTTTTGGTCCCTGAAGTTTTATATTTCTAATTTTCATTCTATTTTTTTTACTTTTTAATACTTATATCACTTTTAAAATTTTTCACCGATAAAAAATAATTTAAATAATTTTAAATTTTAAAAATAATCAAATAAGTTAATGCTAAGATAAAAAAATTATAATAATACTACTCTTTTTCATAATATTTTAAATTATTGTGAATAAATTTTTACAATATAATTTTTTTTCATGTACCCAAAAAGCATGATAAAAAAATGAAGGTTAAGATAACGGTTATAAAAAGTTTGAGTTGGTTGGAAAATTTATCACCATTTTTTGGTGATATATAGGAATGCATTGGTATCCACTATATATAAAAGTTATATTATAAAAAATTATTCACAATAATTTAATTAATTTAATTAAAATTTTGTACAAAAAACAAAAAATGTATTAAAAATACAAAATTTAAATTTTGAAGAATTATAAAATATTTTTTATCATAATCTTTTTAATTATGGTGTTCTTTTTCATCATAATATTTTATTTTGAAAAACAATAGTTTTATTATAATTTTTTAATCTTAACATTAACTTGTTTATTTATTTTTTAAATTTAAAATTATTTAAAAATGTATATAAATTTATATTTCTAATTTAAAATATTAGAAATAAAAATTAGTAAATTTAATTTTTGCCGGTGAAAAAATTTGAAAAGTGATATAAGTATTAAATGGTAAAAATGGTAAGAATGTTAGAAATATAAAACTTAAGGGACCAAAAAGAAATAATTTTTGTTAAAAAATTGACAGAAAGGTTTAAAACTTTAAACCCATGAAGTTCGAAGGCCTAGATATATAAAATGAAACTTTAAGAGTCTAAAGCTAAAAGCCGATAAATTTAGAGGTCTCAGGATGGGTTTTGCCTAAAAGGAATGGAACCTATCGGATGTTGGAAACAAGACAAGACCTTTGTCATGACCCAAACCCGAGAGTCATGATCGGTGCTAGGAAACAAGAATTCACACGAATCCGGAACCCGTAGCAAGTCTTAAACACAACATTCACACTAAACATAACCACAAATATGCCTCATAATTTAAAACTTTTAATAACATAAAGAATATTAATATCTCAATAAAATATTTTACAACAGACAGGTACATAACCTCATTCAAAATCATTATAACGTACTACAATAAATACATACTACTACTGCAACGTCTAATTAATACAAGAAATGATAGTTTATAATTTACATATAAAGATCCTGAAAAAAATAATTGAGGAGGCTCATACCTCACTGATATATATATGCATGTAAAATGACTGCCACCGCCACCTTTGCTTGTCCATCCTCCTTTGGTGGAGCTACAGCTCGGGGCAACCTAACTATTAGTTAAATCCCATTTAGCACCCATGGTCATCATAACCTTAAACTCTTCAAAATTAATCATACTGTCACTATCAACACTGCTAATCATTTTCCTACATTCAACAATAGAATAGCTCTCCCAATACTTCCCATAACCTTGTGCAATCCCTCAGCTGAAATGGACCCATTTGTGTTCATATCATACACATCAAATGCATCTTTCAAATTCTCCATTACCTCCTCATTTGTATCAACTCCTTGTGTGTTCATCTCAACAAGGTAATTTGATTCTAGCATCATGTTGGAGAGCTAACAACACTGCCACTAAATTTAGTGAGCGAGCGAGATAGGGTATATGTTTGTTGGTGACTATCATCGGTAAACATAGGAGTTGGGTTTGGAACAGTGCGAGAGGTCACGATGGTGAATATTGAAAGCGGGTTAATTGCTGTCAGAGGCGTCGTGGTGGTTGCAGAAAGAGACATCGTGGGTTGTATGGAGAGGAAGCGATGTGGGTTGCAAGGAGAGGTGGCTATAGTGGTTGCTGGGAGATTCTATGAAATTAACAAAGGCTTTTTTTATTTTTTTAATCTAATGCTTTAAATAAATATTAGTTAGTGTAAATAATTTATTTTAATAAGTAGTAATTATTTTAATGAAAGAGTGCAATACTCTCTTTTTTATTTTTTAATCGAAATTTGGGGTAAATTGTCAAAATTGACTTTTTTTGGTTGAAATGGCAAAACAAAAAGTTAGTTTTGGGTTAATTGCATTTTCAGTGATAGTTGAATTGCCACTTTAGCCAAACGAAACATATAAATCTTCCTGCCGTCTCTGTATGCCGACCAGCAATTGCAACAAATTACCAAAAAAAAAAAAAAAGGTCGTCATTAGAGAAGAAATGAATTTAATGTAATCCCAGCAGCAGACTCCAGCAAGCAACTGAGAAATAAAGCAATAAATGGATGCAGCGAAGAAAAAAGCATTGTTTCGTGCTAAACTACAAGCCCAGAAGAAGGAGAAGCGAATCGATTCTCCTCTTGTTAGGTATTTATCACTTTTGAACTGTTATTGTTTGTTTCTCGGTTGCTAATTTCAGATACTTTAATAACTTATTTTATTTAAAGGATTGATTTTTCTTTTTTGTTTTTTGATATGAAATTTCAAGGTATAATGAATCAGATCAAGCTGTTTGTAGGGTTTGCAATGTTGTTTTGAAATCTGAATCCTTGTGGGATGCTCACCAAGCTTCTCGTAAACATCATGAGGTGATTGATTGATTGATTGACACCATATGCAGTACTAAAGAGCATTTTTTATGTATCATCTCATTAAACATTTCGAACAGTGATTTTTTTCTTCTTTTCGTTATTTCTTACTATTTACTAACATGAGGATTATTATTATCATTCTGAGGCAGGCAATAAATACTATCAAATCCAAGGCTGCTGGGCATTCCCATGTTCACACCACAAAATCTGAAGCCCGTGCAGAGTCTACTAGACCTAAGCATGTAGAGGATACAAACCTTGAACCCTCAACAGAATTGACCAAACCTCAGTCATCATCTGTGCTTCCCGCAGATTTTTATGACAAAACTTCACCCAAGGATGCACATAATTCAGAGTTGAATGACAAAAAGGTGGAACCCTCCACAACCAAATTAACCAAGATCCAATCATCATCTGCGCTTCCTCCAAACTTTTTTGATGCCCCCGAGTCTAAGAGACAGAAGACTGGTACACACTTTTGCCTTTATGTTCCTGAATTTCCTTGTATCTTGAGTACATTTTAATGAAAATCAGATGATTGTAATTTGTGCTTGTTTTGAAGTTCAATCTTTTGCATGACAATAATTAATCCCTAATTTTAAGTTTGGGTTTTTACCAAATAAAACTACTAAAATGAAATTCTTTCCATCCTAAATAGACCTGAGCTTTTGACCTGCGTGAAGATACTTTCAAGTTCAACTATTTTTAACATTATTTAGTTCCTCCCAAGACTTGAATCTTCACATTTGCAAATCGTTTTTGTTGTTGGATAAGACAACCTGTGGCTTATTACAATTTGTTGTTTGGAAAAATGACTTGTGAAATAATTTTGGATGCTGGTAATTTTATCTTCTCTTTTAAATTTTTTTTTAAAATTTTTGAGTTTCCTGCTGCTATAAATGCCAAGTTTTGGTTGAAAACATATGGTTTAATCTTTTTTTTTTTAAACCAAATAAAACCACTATGATACAATACTTTCTATCCTAGTTACACCTAACTTTCGACTAACATTATGTAGTTCCTCCTGAGACTTTGAATCTGCACACTTGCAATTAGGGATTTTTTGTTGTTGCTTTTCGGAGAAGACAGCCTGTGGCTTACAGTTTTTTTTTTTTTTTTTTTTTTTTTTTTTGAGTTTCTTGCTGTGGTAGATGCTAATTTTTTGGTTGACAACAAGTGATTCATCCAATGGTTTTGCATGGTGTAAACTGTTTTCTGGTTCAAGTATACAGAACTAGAATGAGAATGTAGCATAAATTGCTTTTTACTAAGTCTGAAAAGATTTCCAGAAATTTGTCAATAATGTCCCTGCATTGTGCAGTTAGTTTCCAATAAAAATAAAGGGAAGAGAGAGAGAACATTTTAAATTATTCAGGGAACATGATAGGTGTAGGATTAGAAATCCTTAGAGATAACTAGGATGCGCTTAGGATGCACAGAAACTTTAACCACTCATTTCTCATTTTGGAAACTTTAGAGAATGTCCTGGAAACACGTGCCTTTAGTTTTTCGTAAGTGAGAAAGAAAACAAATTAAAGGACTATATTTTTCTATACTAAACAAAATAATTTAAAATTCAAGTAGTAATTGATAGTAACAAATGATTTTTCTAATATTTAGACGTAAAATTTTATATTTAAATGTATATTTATATTTTTAATATTTATGTATATATCCCTATGTTTTCAAGATTTACATGTTTCCCCCACATTTTATTTCCAATCCTCTTAGAAAGGCACTAATATTATGATACGCTGACTGTTGGTTCGGACCATATTCCCCCTTTTACAAGGGTCATAGTTCTCTTGATGTCTTAGTTATTAGCACCTTGGCACGAGGAAGCATCTCTGACTGCAATTCCATCTAATGCCCATAATGTATCACATAAATTATCCTTGAATGTGTTTGACTTGTCTTTGCAGATTTTTCCTTTGTCAGTAAATTGATTAACTAATTAAATTTTTTTGTACAGATACAACAAAGTCATTACATTTGGATTTACATAAAGAATCAGACGGTTCTGCTCATAGAAGGGTGGAGACTCTCTTGGAAGATGAGATGGATGGATTACCTAAAGGAAATGGTGTTCAGACAAAAATCACTAGGCATGCCAGGGAGTTTGTACATGCAACAGATATTACTGGTAGTGGTGCAGACATGAAGCAAGTAAAAGGAGCTCTTCCTGAAGGCTTCTTTGATGATAAGGAAGCTGATTTGCGTGCTCGTGGCATTAAGATTGTTAAGCCAGATGTCAAGTAAGTTTTGTCTCATATACTCCCATATCTTGTGCATACATCTTGAAGCTGCTTCCTTTTTTTTCTTAGACTAGCATAAATTTAGTTTCACTTTCCATTGGAATAAAAATTTTCTGTTAGCTTGATTGTAAATTATTCAGTTGTTAACAAGGGAGAGAAAATAAATACCAAATATACTCTTCATAGCAAAATAAGGAAACAATCTGCTTGCAAAAATGCAAAGTGAAGGCTGTATAACTATGCACCCACTACCCTAACTCCAGATGGGGAGCACTTATGAGCACCTTCTTGTTCTTTCCTCTTTATATCCAAAATAATGATAATTATGATAAAAAGTAATCTTAGTAGAGGTCGCTGCTATGCTTGAAGCCTTGGTGTCAATAACATTTTAATATTCCCTGAAGTTTCAGTAAAGATACGATTAAGCTCGACCTGGAAAATTTTGAATGAGACAATTAACGCTGATACCTTTAGGATTTAAACTACCCCTGTGACAAGTTAATCCTGATGCAATGCACCTTCTAATTTGCTGCATTGCATATTATGTTTTTATGTTTCTTGTACTATTTTTTAAAAATTTTAAAGGAAAGATATATGGTAAACTTGAATACATTTGAAATTGTCGTTAGGGATGAGTATAAGGAATTTGAAAAGTTGATCCAAGAGGACTTGCAGGAAGTGGATAACCGTTTGGAGGAAGATGAGGTCAGTGCTACTGGTCATTGTAGAAATTCTTTAATAATTTAAATTAACAATAATTTATTAAATCTATATTTATTTTATTTTAATTATTATTTTACATAAATATCCTATGCCTATTGTTGTTGTAATATGTTTCCATTCTAACTGCAGATTGATGCAGCTGAAATGATAGAAGAGGCTGAAACAGTAGAGCAGAGGTAAGTTCAATTTGTCTAAAAGCAATGAAATTTCTTCTCAAGAATTTGTTAATTTTCCTTGTTAATAATTTCCCCTCTTTTCTTAATAGGACCTATAGGGAAAAAGTTGAATTTTTGAGAA
>CATIWM010157491.1:0-10693 GCA_949671775.1 Mallotus repandus | reverse complement strand
GATCAAGACTACTTTCATTATGGAATGGGGGACATGCTATTACAAGGTAATGCCTTTTGGATTAAAGAATGCGGGAGCTACTTATCAGAGAGTAGCAGCCACTCTATTTCATGACATGATGCATAAATAGGTGGAAGTATATGTGGATGATATGATGGCCAAGTCAGAGATAAGAGAGGGACACTTTGAAGCTTTAGATAAATTTATAGCTATAACTGAGAGGTACAATCTGAGGCTTAATCCAAAAAAATGTCTTTGGGGTAACTTCGAGGAAGCTGCAAGGGCATATAATCAATGATAGAGGGATAGAAGTAGATCCAGATAAAATAAAAGCTATTCAAGAGATGCCAGTACCAAAAATTGAGAAAGAAGTACGTGGGTTCATTAGGAAACTGTAGTACATTAGCAGGTTTATTGCAAAGCTTACTAACATTTATGACCCTATCTTCAAGCTTTTGAGGAAGAATCAACCTGTGAAGTGGAATGACGAATGTCAGAAAGCTTTTAAAAAGATCAAGGAGTACCTTACTAATCCACTTATTTTAAAACCACCTAGATAAGGTAAACCATTCATTTTATATTTGGCTTTAGAAGAAAAGGCAATAGGAGCAATGCTAGCACAAGAGGGACCAGAAGGGATAGAGCATGCAATGTATTATCTCAGCAAAAAGTTTCTGCCATATGAAGAGAAGTATGATCTGGTAGAAAATATGTGTTTGATTATGAGCTGGGCCATAAGAAAGTTATGACATTACTTCCATTTGTATAAAATACAAGTTGTTTCAAAGATAGATCCTCTAAGATACTTGTTTCAAGCACCTGCTTTGACTGGTAAAATGTCTCGATGGTTAGTACTTTTAACTGACTTTGATATAGACTACATCTCTACGAAGGTTATCAAGGGAAGGGCAATAGTAGAGTTTTTAGCTTAGAATGCGATTGAAGGTGATGAACAATGGAATTTAGAGTTTCCAGATGAGAACTTAGTAGTGATAGAATGCCAAGTATGGAAGCTTTACTTTGATGGAGCTATAAACAATAAAGGAGCTGGGTTAGGAATAATTTTAATTACGCTAGAAGGGGAAACCATACCAATGACAAAGAAATTAGGTTTTAAAGTGACAAACAATATGGCTGAGTATGAGGCATGTATCTATGGAATAGAAGCAGCTCTAGCAGCTGGAGCTAAGGAATTGTTGGACTATGGGGACTCAATGTTTGTTGTTAATCAGGCTAATGAGAAATGGGAAGTAAAGGAAGAAAAATTAAAGGCTTACATTTGCTATTTGAAAGCTTTAATGAAAAATTTCACCAAAATGTCTCTTTATTCACTTATCAAGAGATTAAAATAAAAATGGTAGATGTATTGGCAACAAAAATAATTAGGCAAGGGTATTACTAGATGAGTATGGAAAGGGATTGTATTCGAATAGTGAGATAGTGTTACCAGTGTCAAATACATGGGAATCTTAATCATCTCCCTCCTACGGTACTGAATAGCTTATCATCCCCTTGGCCCTTTGTAGCATGGGGAATAGACATCATTGGAGAAAAAAGGCCGACAGCATTGAATGGGCATAAATATATAATGGTGGCAATTGATTACTTTTCCAGATGGGTAGAAACTGAATCCTTTAGTACTCTGAAAGCAAAGAAGATGGCAAGGTTTATTGAAAAGAATCTCATATGCAGATATGGGGTCCCACATCATATTGTGATAGACAATGGTGTTCAGTTTCAAGCAGAAACAATAGAGCTATTCCAAAAGTATAAGATTAAGCATCATAAGTCTTCACCTTATCGACCTTAAGCTAATGGGGTAGTTGAAGAAGCTAATAAGAATGTCAAGAAAATCCTCTCTAAGATGGTTAAAACATGCAAAGACTAGTATAAATATCTCCCTTTTGCTTTATAGGGATATAGAACTACAACACAAATTGCTACAGGTCAAACACCATTTTCATTAATATATGGATGCGAAGCAGTCCTGCCAATGGAAATTGAGATCAAGTCTTTAAGAGTAGTGATGGAAGCTAAAACTCCTAAGAGTTAATGGGCACAAAAGCGATATGACCATCTTGTATCTCTGAATGAGAAAAGGATGGAGGCTTTATTTCACACTCAGATTTATCACAAAAGGATAGTGAGGTCATTTAACAAGAAGGTTAGGCTTGGAAAAATAAATTCTGGAGATATGGTTTTGAAATAGTCAAGGGCAGTAGTGTTTGATCCAAGAGGAAAGTTTAGTCCGAACTAGGAAGGACTATATTTAGTTAAAGCGGTTATGCCTAAGGGAGCTGCAAAGTTATCAGATCCTGAAGGAAATGAGTTCACAGAGCCAGTCAACCTGGATCGTCTTAAAAAATACTACCTATAAATAAATACAATAAAAAAGTAGTATAAAGAAATAAAAGTCTATTGGTTAGAAAACCTGAAAAGGCTAGTCATGTAAAAGTTAGGACATTCCAGCTGTTCAGAAAACCCGTAAAGGGCTGGCAGGCAAAAATTAGGGAATAAATAAAAAGTGGTCCTGCTGATTAGCAAACCAGCAAAGTGCTAGTCATGCAAAAATTAGGGAAATAAAAAAGAGAGAAAAATATCCAGTTAGAAAATTCGAAAGGACTAGCTGATAACATGAGTTATTTCATATGATGTAACAAATGTACTCATTTTGGCCCTAATTAATGAATGGAATTGAAATGGAATTTCTATTTTAACAATGCATGTTCTATCTTTATTAAAGCATAAATACTTAAAGGAAAGCAGAACATACAAGCCTAAAGACTAGAACAATGAGACCACTTTTAGCTATATCTTTTATTTCTTCTTTTATGATTCATCTCGTAGGATTTAAGCCCTCTTGTTCCTAGAAAATCATGGTGGTTAAGTAATCTGCATAGGAACCTAAGCCTTGTAGTTATCATCAGTGGTCACATCAGAATTTGCATTCAAATTCCATTTAAGGGTCCTTCGAGGCCACAAATTCTTCACCTTGTCCAGAAAATCTTGTCTCAAAGGAAAACTTTCAAAGTCAGTGAGAATAGTGACAATAAATTAAGGATGTTCATATTGACGGCATAAGTGAGAAGAGGAAAAGAAAATGGAGAAGAGTAGCCCAGGAATAGGAACACAGTGGTCATATAAGTCAATGGCTACAAACTTCAATCTCCACCAAGGGCAGGTCCATGTGATCTCAGAATCTACAATGTTTTTCATCCAATTAACCCATTGGTCAATAGTGTGTATGTTTTTCATTCTCAAAGGACAAGATTGTAACTGATGAGGTTGATAGGTCAGGAGATTAGCAGGAGCATTAAGTAAACTCAACTTCTTTTATAACCAAATCTAAAAAGAAAAAAATTATAAATAGAAAGAGAGAAAAAATATAAAATATAAAATAATAAAATTGCTAAGCTGAAAACCCAAAAGGGCGGCTTAGGCAAAAGTTAGGGCAAGCCTGCTAAGTTGAAAACCCAAAAATGGTAGCTTAGGCAAAAAAAAAAGTATGGTTACAGACTTGATGGAGAAGCAAGCTGTCTGAAAGTCGGTTCTGTGTCTTAAAATTGTCTAACCTAATGATAGTCTCAGCAAGAATGACAGGCATGGGGTTACCTCCAGTCTCCACTTATTCTAAAATACTCACGATTCTTGTGTCAACATCTCCATGTGCAGAAGCTAGTAGAAACTGAGCATATAGGCAGAAAGAGATGGTTTTGATCCAAGCATCACTATTTTTATCCTTTGTTTCTTAAGTAGCAATCGGAGAAGATAGATTCATGGTCCCAAGGTGAGAAGTATACAGATAAATGTCATATGGGGGCATATTAGAGAATGCAACTAGTTTGCCAGGAAATTGCATATCCATGTCAGGGAGAGCAATTACAGCAGTTGAATCAAGTGAACACATCAATATGGCAACAAATTCCTCAATTAATGGACATAGCTCTTGTCCATTAAACTTAAACACATGGTCCTTAGCATCCCAGAAAGTTGCAGCAGCATGCAGGAGGTTATTGTCTATATTTTAATGTTAAAGGGATTTTAGTGATTTGGCATGAAAAGGAAGAAGCTTTTTCCAATAATTTCCAGCAAGGCTTTTAAGGAATTTCATTATCAGCTGAAGAGAAGCTTGGGTCATGATGTGGATGAAGTGAAAGAGGAATGATGAAATTGATTTTTCTTGAGTTCTTACATAGAGAAAATGATGAAGTTGGATGGGATTAAAATGTTCTTTTCCTGATAAAATCAAATTTAAGTTGATAAATAAATAGGTGATAAGATAAATAGATAAATAATAGGATAAATGGATATAATTAGATAAATAATGGATAAATGAATGGATAATAGGATAAATAGACAAAAGGATTTTTGTAAAAAAAAAGTAAAAGTTAAATTATGTCTTCTACCTTATTTACTTGTTTATTTATTAATTGAAAATTGGTTTAACGGAAAAGAAAGTTTTAAACTCATTCAAGAACAGAAAGATGATTCAGCTCTACAAAAAAGTCAGAATAGCTTAGAATTCATAAAATAAATAGTACATCAGAAGACATTCAGAAAGCACAAACACACTAAGAAGTAGCCAGAAGATAGAAATGATAAAAAGGTTGTCTGAAATATGCTCAGTCATCATGAGGTCCAGTGTCTGGTCGAAAACTCCACCCTCTAGTTATATCATCGTGATAATAACTATCAGGAGGCCTAGATGTCAAAGTCCCAACGCTATAAGGATCAATGCCTAGACCCTCTAACTGTTGTCGAAGTCGCTCGTTCTGGCACTCCAAATCATCAGTATAGCTCTGTTGCATTTAAATAGTTAGAGCAATGCATAACATGCACATAATTGCAAATTTATTGTAAATACTTACTCTCCAGTTGTCTGTAACTTCCATGGTAAATAACCTCTGAGACGAGGCAAGGGGATATAGTTACTCCCCTTGCATCCGAGGAACCTGTAATGCAAATTCCTTACTAACATTAACATTAAATATTTAGATTGTGCAGATAAAATAGCTAATTGTACTCACATTAAATGGATATGGAGGAGAAAAGCTAGGAAGCTAAGTATGGTCAAAAGACATATGCTGCTCAACCGGAGTCTGGATTACAGGAGCCCAATAATACATTGATCTATCTAGATGTGAAATATTACCAGGGGTGACACTGGTAGAGCCCTCACCATGAACAATCTCAGTATATTGAGTATAGGACTCATGCTCATGCTCGGTCCTCTCGATCCAAGTCCTAACAATCTTAGTCTGCTCCTCTATCTCTTCACCAGCAATAGGAGAACCAACTCTCTCAACCTATAGGAAATAAGATGGATGTTAGCAAGAGAATTAAAAAAGAAGAGATTGATAAAGATCATACCTCCTTTAAATCAGTAAGAACTCTCTCTAGTAGGTTCTCTTCAATATATTGCTTATAGTCACGAGAATGCTCGAGCTGGGTTGAAGCATCATATCCCTCTAAAGCTACCCTCAACTCTGGGCCGGCAAGCTATGACTCCATAACATTAAAGCTGGTATAAAAGAAGGAACGCACCATCTAGAAGGTCTCGTAAACCAACGATACACGCGCTCTCTAAGATACCATATCTTGCAACCATATCCAGGAAGCAAAACTCTCACAGTCTCAAGTTTGATAACAGCAATCATGAAATCATATCGTTGAACATCTTCGGCACCATCTAGCTAATCAGACTTCACCTGTAATTTTTGTATTTAATTAGCTAAATTTTATTTAATGTTTATAGCCTATGAAATGCTAATAATTTCATTTGCTTTTCATACCATGTCCCACTCCAAAGTGTTCAGCTATCCTTGATAAGTTTGGAGATCATGACTAATGGTAGAGAGCCTAGAAGAGCCCCATCTCTGCATAAGTGGAAAGCTCCTATCGAGGCTAACAGCATTAAAGCCTCAAATAACTCCAATCTTGATACTCCAAATCTGCAAGAAAAATGAACAAGACAAGACAAAAGGATTACAGATGAAAGGAAATTGAGAGATGTGAGGGAACATGCTTGCAAGATCTACTAGGAGCAAAAAATAGTGATTGCGCCTTTGCAGACTGTGTCAAGTCTATAGTATAGATAGGAGAGTGCTGTAGAACCCTAATCGAATGTGGCTACTCGGTCTAAGTCATAGATAGGACCAAGGAGTACAATGCTGACCTCATGACCAATCTTGTAAAATAATGTGGTGCCTAGCAATATCAAGAGAAAACACCTCGCTTTCTGGATGATCTGACGAGGAGTAGTAGTAGACAGTTGCTTGAAGCTTTGGACAAGAGAGGATAGCACGACATTCTTCCAATTCTTCCATATCGGCATAAATCCTAATAAGTCATGAACATACTAGTTCCTAACGACCTCAGACAGATTGCAGTAGCTAATATCAAAAGGAACCAGAGTACCTCCAAAAGCAATCCCGGTGATAGCTGAGAAGCTCATCAGTGATATAGTCAGCTCACCCACTCGTGTGTGGAAAGTGTGAGTGGTATCCATCCACCTCTCAATCAGTGCGAAAAGAAAATAATAGTCTGATCTCCCTCACTCAATAGGCAGAGTAGCAATAAAATGTCTGAAGCCAAATGCCTAGATATATTGAGTCACCTGCTCAAGAAGGCCATGGAAAAGCTCTCGAGCCAAGTGAAAACAACCCAAAAATTTCAATGCTTTCTGAATAGAATTCAGAAAAGAAAAAATTATTTTCTTTTCTTAAATCCTTCATTTTATTTTACTTTACATTTTTAATTGTATTTTACTTTATTTTATTATTAAAAAAATTGAAAAACCAATTTTTTGGCATAATCGGTGGACTGGATTTCGAATTGGAAATGTAGAATTTCTATCAGAATTCTAGATTTTTGATCGAAAATCTATAATTTCGATCAGAATTATAGAATTCTAATTGAAAATCTATAATTCTGATCAGTAATTCAGAATTTTGATCAAAAATCTTGGCTCTGGATTGATTTTGCATGCAAATTTTCATGATTAATTCCTACTTTTTCCACTAAAATTTTTATTTTCATGATTTATTTTGCTAATCAATAAAATTGTTCTTTAGTTTTATTAACATGCATGTTTAATGTGTGCATTATTCTATCTAGTTTTAGTCACTAATTAAACAAAATAAAACTAAATTTTGCATAAATAAAAGTATAAGAAGCAGAGCTTACCTCATCACTAGTATTTGAGCAACAGTGTAGGTCCAGTCGGGTCAGAGAAAATAGAGTTGCACCTTCATTCAAGCCTAAATTATTTTGGGGAGTGGGGCCAGGATTGGTGGATCTGCTGGAACATTAGCTCTTCCATGTGGTCTACGTGGTGGGTAAACCATAGGATCAGATGGATCCAAAATCTGACGTCAGATGAAGAAGTAATTGAAAAAAGAAAAATCAAAATTTAAGTGAAAGTGAAAGGAAGTGAAAAGAAAAAGAAAGGAAAGTAAAAGAGAATGATCCGGGAAAGAAGAAGTTGACAAGGATATAATAAAGTGGAAAATATCCACTCTAGTCCACTAAGTTTGTTTGCGTTCAAGTACAACCATTTTTTTTTCAATTTAGTCCTAAATTTTAATTTAACTAGGAATTAATTCCTAATTAAAGTCAAAAAAACCATACAATCATTGACATAATTTAATAATTCTATGAATTAGTAAATTATTAGCACAAATGCATAATTAATCAACATAAAATTTTCAAAATCAGTCCATACAAGATTTGATTTTCGCATGCATTACATGTGAAATTTTCAATTTCATTCAGTTATATGCTACATAGTAGCTATAACTAAGTTTTTAATTTCACTTTGTTATATGCTGCACGGTAGCTATAACAAAATTTTAAATTTCACTTTTGTTAGACACTACGCACTAGTTATAACGAGAGTTTAAAATCTCTTACTAGACACTCCATAGGACCTATAATAAGATCATGGTTTACTAGACACTACACAGTAGTTATAGCATCAATTCGCTAGACGTCCCACAGGGAATATAATAAAATTTATCACACAGCTAGACGTCCCACATGGAATATAGTTAATTTGACTTCACTAGACATCCCATGAGGAATATAGTGTAATCAGCTAAACACTATACGGTAGTTATAACATCACTGCTAGATGTTCCACAGGAACTATAGCGCATATTCAAATAACATTTTCACTAGACGTCCCATAGGGAATATAGTGTAATCAGCTAGACCCTACACACAGTAGTTATAGCATCACTGCTAGACGTTCCATAGGAACTGTAGCGCATCTTCTAAACCACTTTTTTCACTAGACATTCCATAGGGATTATAGTAAAATTTGCTCTAGCATTCTGCATTATGTTGTACAGCATAAGTATCAACTACAAACAGAAGTCTCAAGATGCACAGGTAAGTATCCTAACTCCTTATCTTAGAAATTGTGCGCTTATTTGCTTTGCTACAATTTGTCAAGCAAACAGCGACAAAAGGGGGCAACTGTAAGCACCCAATGTCAAGATAGCAGTGCAGATGCGACAGAGGATTCGATGATGATAATTCATTGTAAATAGATCCTTAGAATTTTGAATTTCGAATTTCAAGGTTAAATTGCAAGGTTTTAAAAGACTTAATTGAATAAATTCCAAGGTTTTAAAGGACTCAATTACAACATTTTCAATTACTTTTGTGGGTCAATTTTTAAATAAAGAAAGTTGAAAAGGTGGGCTGGAGTGCAAATTTCAGATCGGAATTATGTAATTCCAATCGGAATTCCACATTTTCGATCGAAAATATGGAATTCCGATCGGAATTCCACATTTCCGATCAGAAATGCACATTTCCGATTGGAAATGCACATTTTCGATTGGAAATGCACACCTCCGACCGACTCCATCACTCAATTTTTTATTTTTAAAATTATTTCTTTAAATTTTTAATGGTCAGAAATTAAAAATAATAATAATAATAAAGATAAATAATTCTAATTGATATTATTATCGTTCGATTTCTTTTCAATTTTAAATAAATTTTTTATCTGGTCAATTTTGAGAGATAATGAGGAAATTATCCTCTCCTGTAACAACCTAACCTACGCTGGTTTAAGTCAAAAGGGGACAGAGGGTTTCAAAAAAAAGGGAGAAGATTGGAAAAAACATTAAAAAAGAAGGAGAAAAAAAACTCACATAAGCTTTAAAGAGTGAACCAAACTCATAAAATCAAAATTCAAGCAAAAAATCCAGAAAAAAAAATGGTAAAGTAAAATTCAGATCAAAACTGGAACTCAACACTCAGTAACTACCGACAAAATTAGAAAGCCTTATTTTTTTTTTGAAAATTTCATGCATCCTTTTTAACAAGGTTTGGCACTTTACAGCATAATTCTGTGCTTGAAAATCAAATTATTCAATACTCATCAGGGACATACATATTAAAACTTAATCTTTTCTCCTAGACTCACTAAAAAAGGGAACTTTGAAACATACGTAAAATGTTTACATAAATCGATAGTATGACCAAAGCCTTACTTACCAAATATGACTAACCAAGGTGAAATTCATTAGTAATAAAAAATAAAAATAAAAATTATGATAGTCAAGTGGTAATCCATCTTTAAGGATATTTTAAGATGTAGGATTCAATTTCTATCATCATCGATTTAAAAGTGAAAAACCACTTTCTATTGTATAATCCACTAATAATAAAGTTATATCACCTCTCAATTTAACAAAAAATGAAAGTAAAATTGTCTATCTTTTTCCACTAGGCATTCAGAAGTAAAATTGTCTATCTTTTTCCACTAGGCATTCATACTTCACTTTCTTTGCACTGGACATCCAAATAAGTAAAACCTAGCACGTATTAATCATGAATCTAAAAGAAAAAAAAATGTGCCCATCTTTTTCCACTATCATTGAAAAAGAAAAAAAATAAATGTGTCTATCTTTTTCATAGAAATAAAAATTGAAAGTAAAGATATAGCACGATTGAAGCAATTAATACGTCAATGATGTCTTTCAATTTTTAATGATAAAAAGGCAATGGCACCTTATGAATTTGCCTACAACAACACCTTTCATTCTAGTTTGGGAATGGCACCTTATGAAGCTCTATATGGTAGGAGGTGCAGAACTCCAATCTGTTGGGATGAAGTTGGGGAAAGGCAAGTTGGTCCAGAAATTGTACAAATGACAACAGAGAAGATCCAGTTAATTTGGGATAGACTAAAGGTAGCCCAAGATAGGCAAAAGAGTTATGCAGACTTAAAGAGGGAACCAATTGAATACAACGTAGGTGACAAGGTCTTCCTGAAGATTTCACCTTGGAAAGGAGTTTTGCGGTTTGGTAAAAAGGGCAAATTGAGCCCTAGGTATATTGGTCCATATGAGGTGATTGAGAGGGTTAGTCCAGTAGCATATAAGTTGGCTTTACCTCCAGAGTTATCTCATATTCATAATGTTTTCCATGTGTCCATGTTGAGGAGGTATAGGAGTGATCCTAGTCATATTTTGCAAGCCCAACCTATAGAATTAAAAGAGAATTTATCTTATGAAGAAGAACCAATTACAATTATTGCTAGGGAAATCAAAGTATTGAGAAATAAAACCATACCTTTGGTGAAAGTGTTGTGGAAACACCATGGATGTGAGGAAGCTACCTGGGAGCGAGAGGAAGACATGAGAGGCCAATACCCTCATTTGTTCTAATTCAATTT
>CATIWM010157490.1:0-21062 GCA_949671775.1 Mallotus repandus | reverse complement strand
TATATATAATAAGTGGAATCCCTACTTTATTTTGAATGTTGGGATTATAAGTGGCAAAAATCCATTATGGTTATTAGTTTTTTTTAGTAGTACATTTGACGATTTTGAATGGTAAAATGGGAAAGAAAATTCTGTTTTCTTTCCATTTGACCATTTAAAATGGTGATTTTTTTTACAAACAACTACAAATAGAAAATTAAAAAAATAAATTGGGAAATTTTTTTATTTTACCATAAAATGAAAAGAACCGGTCAAAATTATCAAAATTCACAAGGTCTTCTCTCAATAAAAATTAAAATGGCGAAATTTTTTTTTTTTTTACAAACAATCATAAGTTGAAAATTTTTAGAAAATCAACCAGAAAAAATAAAAAAAAAATTTTTTTATCATAAAATTAAAAAAAAAAAGGGTCAAAATTATCAAAATTAACAAGGTCTCCTTTCCATGCAAATCAATTATGGTGCATCTGTGGTAGTAGTTAAATTAAAGGAGAGAGCAAAATGTGAGATTGGGGATTGGAGCCGTCCCACATCCATAGGCCTAACGCGGATGAGGAAGGGTCAGTCAGTATTGATTTGATTGATTTGATAATTAAAGATAATATGATAAGATAGGCCTTCTAATGTTTGTCCACTTTCTCACAGAAGATGCTTTTTTTTTGTGAAAGGTCTCACAGAAGATGCTTGATGAAAGCCAATATTCTAATGGATATAATACATATACAAATTTTTGTATTTATTATTTTTTATCCTCAATACTATTTTTTTTAATCAGTTTAATATTTCTATTTATTATTTTATTATTTTAATATTTAAATTTTTTTTAAATATAATTTTTAAACTTTAATTAGCATACATGATATATGTAATAATTAATCAATATATATCCCATTGAAAGAACTTAATTGACTGAAATTATAAAGTAAAAAAGTCAAATTAACAAAAGTAATAAGTATAAAAAATATATATATATTATATTATTAAATTAGTATATTTTTATTAAATTTAAGTGTTAAAATAATAAAACTATAAATTAAGTTATCACACTCATCAATTCTACCAAACATAGAGTCGTAAATGTTTTATGCCTATTCTAATATACAGATAAATTTCCTGAAAAAAAAGAATCTAATAGACAAATAAATAGATGAAAGCAAATTATGTTCAATATATATATATATATATTTTTTTTTTTTTAAATCACCCTAATATAATAGAACTAATAGAACTACAAAGATACGTTTATATATTCTATTATAATATTTTCAATATATTATATTGTAACAGACACATAGATGCAATTACTGAATAAAAATATTTTGTTAGTTTATAATTTTAAATTATTTAATTATTTAATATTTATATTCTTTTAATATATATGTGTTAAAAAATTAAGAATTTTAACCTAATACACTATTTCATCTTGATATTTGAAAAAATTCTTATTTATTCCTAACATTTACAATAGTTAATACTCATTAGTCCTTTGTCAGGGATGAAATAGTATATAAATTTGTAAATATCATGGATGAATTAATATTTTTTCAAATATCAGAAATGAAATAGGATATCAGACAAAACATAGAGGTAAATAATAATTTACCCAAAAACTAACAATAAACTACAGCTTTCAAATTATGTTCAAAAACAAAAAAACTACAGCTTTCAACTAACTGTGGACCCAAATCATATGATTGACTTCTTGTTGTATATTAAAAAAAGAAAAAAAAGTATAAATAATATTTGAATTCTTAAAATTTTTCTATCTTCATCTTTGAATTTTTTTAGTTCAATAAGTATTTGAACTGAGAGAGCTAGGTTTGAACTTACAAAAAAAAAAAAAAAATTAGAGAAACTTACAATGAAAGATATAAAATAGTGTATTTAACAAGTTTTATAAGAGAATCACCCATAGAGCTATATATATGTCAGTTGGGTTGAGGTAGAGTAGATCCAGACCAAGCTCAATTCTGTTGAATGTTCCTATTTACGTACTTAATAAATTAAGGTGGGATTTTCTCACCCGGGTACAACAGGGTATGTGGTGATACACCACTCGTTCTTGATGCTGTGAAGATCACTATGGCATATCCCGCAGAATAGGACCTTAAACCTCACATCCTCCTCTCCAGTAGCTCTGTTAATATATTTTAGAGCAGCACCCATGAGTACTTGAATTGAATGAATATATAATCAAGCAAAGAAGCAGCAAAAGTAGATGCATGATATATATAAAAAATTATTTAATATAAAGTTAACCTTCTAGAGAAAATAATAGGAGAAAGATGACCAGATTGATCTTTAGCTGCCCACCCATAGGCCTTCACAGGATGCTCAACTTCTGGTGATTTCGCCATATCTATATCTATATATATATAATCTCAAAAGGGTTAGAGAAAGACAGAGAAGAAAGTTATAACAAATTAATATAGAATTGCAATGAGAAAGTTAACTGAGCATGAAATGTATATATAGTCAAAATATAAGGTTAATTCTGTTCATTGTTGAGATAAGGGTAAATTATATTTTTTTTATTTTACACTATTTTATTTTTATATTTAAAATAATATATTTATCTTTATATTTATTTATTTTTATACTATATTTCAATAGAAAAATTAATAAATATTAACAAAATAAAATATAAAAATAAATAATATTTTTTTAAATATGAAGATAAAATAGCATACAAAATTAAAATATAAGAGAATTATATAAATAAATATTTTTTAAAATATTAGAATAAAATAATATAAAAGACTAAAATACAGGAGTACCATAACATAATTAGGTCCACAGCGCACATAAAGGCCAATAATGCATTCATTCCCTATTCTTATGCAATAATCTATTTTTTTTACAGTCTAACTTTTTTTTTTTTTTTTAGAAAACAGTCTAACTTAATATCTTTATAAAATGGAGGGTTTGAACCTTCCCACCTCTCCTCTCTAATTGCTAAAAAACACCTGTCTCTTTTGTAATAGCTAAAAGACAATAATTGAAGTATGAATTGAAATACTATTTTCTTAACCTCAGTTAAAAAAAAAAAAAGAAAAACTATTTTCTTAACCATTAAAAAAAATAATTGAAGTTGTCATGTCACCCAACAAAAAACGTGATTAGGCTCCACGAAACTATTTAGTAACATTGGGGGCCCACATATCGAACTGTTTGTGATAGAGGAAGAAGAAGTAATCCTAAAAGGAATCAACAGTTCTGTAACACGTTTCCACGAGGAATATTTTTTTTTGGTTATTTTTATGCCTTAATTTTTTTTATTTTATCTTAATTTAATTTCAATTTGATAATGGAGGATAGAAATATTTTTTTTGAACTATAATTTTTTTTAGAGGAGGAGAGAAATCTCTATCTCTAAACGGAGCTGATCTTATGACTGGTATTAATCATTTTTAGGTGGATAGTTTAATATTTAAATATCTAAAATTAATATTTTTAGGCCTTGAATCCATGACTTCAAGGGTCATGGATACCTCCCTTAATCACTTGAGTCAAGTGATAGAATTTTTTTGATTATTTTTATACCTTAATTTTTTATTTATCTTAATTTAATTTTAATTTAATAATTGAGGAGTTTAGAGAAAAATTTGAAAAAAAAACTTGTAAAATTAATATGGATAGCATGGGAAACGTTATGAATGTGGATGTACAACTGTTTGGTTCTGATTCAAAATCAAAATGAACTGATAAAATCTATTATCTGAAATTATTAAAATAAAAATAAATAAAATGTAGATAGTAGTTGAATCGGACCCAATCAAAATATTTTGAACAATCATATTTTTGGGAGGTTGGAGGGGAGGGGGAGGAGGGATTCTAACATCCAACCTTAATCTTGATGCTAATTTTCGTGTCTGAATGGTAGACCATCAGGCATAGACAAAATTGACTTAATTCAGTTTGGTTCAACTAATCATTTTACTAATATTATATTTCAAAGTAGTTTTTAAATTTTCATTTATTCATCTATTATTTTTTAAATTATACTCATTAATGATATAACTAATATATATATATATATATATATATATATATATATTAATGATATAACTAAAAAAATTTATATATATATGAAACAAATTTAATTCTATTTTAAAATATGTAAATCAAACCAAACCAAAATTCTTTTATTGGCTCAGTTCCAATTTGGTTCAATTATTTTTATGGTTATTTGGGTTGGCTAAACCATTGCTCACCCCTAGTTATGAAACAACATTGTAGCACTCTAACTCTCAAAAGTGTTGTTAGTAGTGTAACTAAGTCAAACCAATCACAAATTTTTCAAAATTAATTTAAAAAAGTTTGAATAATTGAGTCAAGTTCGAGTTTGAGCTAGTGAAGGGATTCAAGTTCCCTAATACTTAACTCAACGGACTCTTGAATCTAATCAAGTTTCTGTATGCTTACACTTTTATTTTTTAAAAATTTTTGTGACATAAATATCTTTATAGAATTGAGTTGATCGAAAAATTGGGACGAGTTCAAATATTTGAGAATTATTATTAGCAACTATATTCGTAGTATGAAATTCTTAACTTTGAAATATCTAACTTTAAAATCTCTAGAATTTATTCATACTCGCATTATGTTAGGGGTTTTCACAA
Organism: Mallotus repandus; assembly: GCA_949671775.1. Lineage (NCBI taxonomy): Eukaryota > Viridiplantae > Streptophyta > Magnoliopsida > Malpighiales > Euphorbiaceae > Mallotus > Mallotus repandus. Next base: position 16,441 of record CATIWM010157490.1, on the reverse strand, counting down.
ATTCATTAAAGTCAAAGTCGAAGTGTACATCATCACATTTTGAAGGGCACATATTATTTGAAGTTAAAGTTAAACTCCTTTTAAATTAAAAAAAAAATTAAGACAATAATTTTATCACACTACAACAAAATATACACCTAATTAATAAGAAGAAATCTCTCCACATTATGAATTTTTGACAAAATTCATATAAAAATCTTGATTTCAATAAATTCATATGTGAACTCTATTTTTGACAAACCTAAGCCCACTCTTGTTCGAGATTTATTTTCTATGGTAGAAACTTCTGCATCTTTCGGATTCCTCTAAATAATTGTTTGAGCCATGGTGGTTTTAGGGTCCTTCGGTGAATTGTTGTTTTTCTGTTCAAAGCTATTATAGGTTAATTACTGGAGATTTTCATGTCTAACAGTATATTTGGAAGCTCAAAGTCCTAGCCAAAATAAAAAAATTTATGTGGAGGAGTGTGTGTGACTGTCTTCTGACCAAATGTGCTTTGCATTCCAAATTGGTTCCTATTAATGGTAATTGTCTTGTTTGTGGTACAACATCTGAAACTACTATCTATATTTTGTTTTCATGTCCTGTTGCAATGGAATGTTGGCTGTGTATTGGTCTGAATGTGACTTTTAATCTTAATTCATCGTTATTGGACATTCTGGATTCTTTGTTTTCTCATTTTTCACTAGATGAAGCAGCTATCTTTTTCTGTCTGTTATGGCTTATGGCTCAACAAGAACAACAAGGTCTGGAAAGGTCATTATTTGATAGTGGATCACATTTTAAATCGAGCAAGCCAATCTCTTTGTAGTTGTTGCAATGCACAGTTAGCTCCATCTGGAGTTATTCAGCCTCTTTCATTTCAAGATGAAGGTGACTGGATATGGTCTAAACCCTCTTCTCATGCTTTGAAACTTAATGTGGATGTGGCTATTTCTTCTCAATCTGTAGGCCTTGGTTGCATTTTACGTGGCTGGGCAATTTATGCGTGCGAGGGTGGAGAATATCCATTATTTACTTTCTTCATATGAAGCGGAAGCTGCTAGCATCAAGGTAGTTAAAAGTGTTAGGCACATTTGAGGCGGTGAGTCTTCTCATTGCCTAAAGTGCAAAGCGCAAAAAAAGCGTTTGCCCGACGGAAGTAAGGAGCATAATTCTAAAAGAAGATAATTATAAAATAATAGGATAAAGAAAAAGTATTATAACTAACACAAATATACTTGAATAAAATACAATGTTCTAAATAATGAGATAAAACTCCAAAACTAATGAAAAACCAATTCTAAAGGTGTTAAAATTAAAAAAAAAACAGCAATTGAAATTCCTTGAGCAAAAAATAATGAGTCTTCTCATTGCATGAAGCACAAAACGCAAAAAAAGCGCTCGCTTGACCAAAGTAAGGCGCATAATTCTAAAAGAAGATAATTATAAAATAATAGGATAAAGAAAAAGTATTATAACTAACACAAATATACTTAAATAAAATGCAATGTTCTAAATAATGAGATAAAACTCCAAAACTAATGAAAAACCAATTCTAAAGGTGTTAAAAAAATAGCAATTGAAATTCCTTGAGAATAAAACTAAAGTTCTAGTTTACTTTAGCATGTTGTAGCTTAAAAGTCATCATCAGATTTTTCAAATAAGTCTTCGTCACTTCCATTGCCATGGTCAAATTGAAAACCATTTATATCTTCCTCATATCTATCATCTAGATCAGCCCCAAGGCCTCCAACATCTTGCAAATATACTTGTGAAGATGAAGCCTTTGAACTTGCACTTGAGTTAAGTGAATTTCTCCTAGGTCAAGTTTCTCCAACACCAGCAGCTCTTGCCACATCTCCCCAAGTCAAACCAACAAAATTATTATCAATAAACACCTCCTCATTTTCAGCATCCTCATCTAACTCACCCATTTTACCTACCAACCACTCATTACTTCCATCAATGTCTTGCAAGGAAACAGGATCAATGACATCTCTCTTATCATAACAGGCTTTAAGAGCTTGATTGTATTTAACAAAAATCAAATCATTTAGCCTTTGTTGTTCAAGTCAATTCCTTCTTTTTATATGAATCTAGAAGTACAACAAAAATAATTTCTTGATTAGTTCATAATATACTTAAACTTGTTGCCTATATATTTATAAACCTTTAAGACATAAAATTATTGAAATTATAATCACCTAACATGTTCAAATATGCTCCAATTTCGTTCACATCCTGATGCACTGCATGTTAGACTAAAAATTTTAATGGCTAATTGCTGTAAATTTGGAGTAGAACTCCCACAAAAACTCCACCATTAAGCTATATAGTATTCTTAACAAATATTCAATAATTATAAATGCATACAACAATTAAAAGGCATTTTAAATACATTTTTGGGTTAAGAAGTACCTTGAACTTTTGTTTTTCTAGATCTGATTGCTAGTGGAATGCCAAAAAGACCTTCAGCTCTCTTATACAATGACAATTCACCCATGATCTTGTCTTGCACATCTTGATTAGCCACCAATTTCTTAATGCAAGCATACAATCCAGATGTTATCTCCCCATCAAACTCTATTACTGAATTTTCATAATAAATTCTGGATTTAAAAAGTGACCAGCTACACGCAATGGTTGATGTAGTTGGTCCTCCCATCGTTCATCAATAATATCAAAAATTTCTTTATATTTCAGCTCATTTTCATTGAATGCTTTCATGATAACTTCTTTGGCTCTATCCATGGCTTCATAGATATATCCCATTGTCGGCCTTCTAACCCGAACAAAAGGCCCTATTACCTTGAGTATGTAAATAACACCATTCCAAAAAGAAGGCATCAAGACCATTTTCTCAACTTGCTTGGCCTTTAATTCTTTTGCCCACTTATTAGAAACCCACTCCTCCGATGTAAACATAGCCCTCAATGAATTCTTGTGCTTATGGATGCATTGTAAAGTGAGATAGGAAGTACAAAATCTAGTTTTCCCGGGTCTAGTTAGCTCTCTTTGTTTTATGAACTCCCTCATCATGTTTAAGACACCTACATGATTATATATGTAGTTTGTCATACTAATAGCCCTATCCAATACCTTTGAGACTCTAGGTATTTTTCCTATATCGTGTAATATAAGATCAATACAATGAGCTGCACATGGAGTTCAATATAGGTACACGCTAGCTTAAAATTAGACCCATTGCAGTTATTACTTGCACAATGTTAGCTTCCCCAACATATTCAATAAATTCATCAAGCAACTTGAATGTCTTTTCACCAGTTTTAATAATGGAAGATGCATCTATGGACTTGACAAACATAGTTCCCACAGGACAATTAACTAAAAAATTAATTAGTGTCTTATTAGTTTTGCTTGACCATCCATCTGACATTATAGAACAACCATGCTTGACCCATGCATCACGATGATTTTTTAACAACTCATTAGTGTAAGTCATTTCTTTCTTCAAAAGTGTGACTCTTAATTCATGATAGCTAGGGGGCTTTAGATTTGGGCCATATTGCCTAATGGCTTCAACCATCCATTTAAATGAGTCCATGTAGGCAGCATTGAATGGAATCCCAGTTTGGTAGAAAAATCTACCAATGTATTGACAAGCCATAGCTCGTTTCTCTTTATCAAGAGAATCATTTATGTTTGCTTGCCTTAATCTACCTTGTTTTCTAAGCTCAACAATTGCTTCAGGTTTTTTAGAAATAAAAGAATCCATAGGACCCCTTTGCTTTGACTTATTTATAATAACTGTGTTTTTACCCTTTCCAATATCTATTCTGCTTGTCTTAACTCTCTTCCCAGCTAAGTTGATTTCATCCTTCTCACCATCCTCCTTAATTTCAATCATATTTTCTAAGTCATCAAAATCAGGAACCTTGTCATAATTAATCATTTCCTATTTTCTTCCTTTCATATACTGCTCTAATTCTTCCCTAACATGATTAGGACACTTTATACATTTTTTGGCATTTCTATTACCTCCTATTTGATGTAATTTAACCCTATATATCCCACCTATAGTCACTTTTTCACAAAACATGCATGTAACAGAATTGGTGTCCTTAGGATTCTTTAAGTACTTGTATTTCCAACCAGGGTCTTTTTAGTACTATTAGGAACATTATTATTTCCATCAGCCATCCTAAAAAAGAAAAAAAAAAGAAAATATTAAGCAAATTGTTACATATTTAAATATAGAGAAAATAAATATATTAGAAGTAAAATTTTGAATTGTTCTAAATTTTGAACTGTTCTTTTACAATTTTTAATAAGAAAATTCTCTACTTTGCTATTGATTTTATTGAAAAATAAAAGAGTACAACAAATGTTATTGAAACAAAAAAGAAAACGTCAAATTTTAGTGAAAAGAAAAGAATACGTTAGAAAAAAAAACATGCAAAGATTTTTTTTTAAAAAAAATAAATAAGAGAACTAGAAGAGAAGTATTCTGATTAAATACTAATTTTTAATACCTTATTTGTCTTTTAGTTGATGAAGACAACCTGCAGAACCCTAGGCTCTACTAAGAAAAGAAAAAGAAATATGGAAAGAAAAGAAATTTGAATAGAATAGAAGTCTTTTGGATGTTTTTTTTTCTAAAAAAAGAGTCTTTTGGCTGTAAAAAATTAGACCTAATATATTTCTAATTTTAGATTACCTTTTTAACCCTTTAACCTAAAAAAATTAAACCTAAAATTAAGTAAGAAGACTAAAATATCCTCCAAGATAATGAAAAGACTGAAATTTTAATAAAGCATGCGCTTTTATTGCTTTGCGCTTCTAATAAAACGCAGGCTTAAGCGCAAAAGGCGTGCACCTAACTAAACGCGCCTGACTTTATTGAGGTTGAAGCGTTATTCCTAATGGGGCTGGGCTTTTGTGCCTAGGTGAGCACTTTTTGTGCTTTTGACAACACTGGGAAGCATTAAGTTGGTTGAAGTCGCTTGCTCTCAATGATTGTATAGTGGAGTCGGATAGTCTGCAGGTGATTCAAGCCATTTGGAATCCCAACTACAGTCTCCTATTGGTTTAGTGATTGATGAACGTTATGAATTATTAAAGCACTTTAGAAATGTGCAGCTTAAATTTATTCATAGGTCAACAAATATTGCAGCCCATGCTTGTGCTCAGCATGCTCTATCTACAAGTATTATCCATGATTGGTGTTTACAACCTTCCTTCATTGTTCCTATTTTAGCTCGTGGGAGCTTTGATTAATAAATTTATTTTTGAGAGAATATCATGAATGGGCCTAGTTTGGCCCATACCTTTCTTTTTTAGCTTTCCTTGTTTTTCCTTTTCAAAAGTGGCCTCTGTGTTTTCAATCCTCAACTTCGACATTTTCTATATTTTTTTCCTTTTTGGCCCTTCTTTTTTTTAGGTTTGTAATTTTTTTGTAAGTTTTTTGTTACCTATTATTGCATGTCAAATGCAATGCAAAACTGCAAGTATACGGATCGCGACAAGTAATATAATGAAGAGTATAGTATCATTCCCATAAGGATTGCCAACTAACCACCTATTAGTTCTAGTTAGTCTTGTTTAGAGCTTCCTAATTAACTTGAATGAAAGCAATTAATGAACTAAAATAGCAAGCAAATTAAAAAATCACTTTGCTAGATAATAAAGGGAAAATCAATATAAGAACAATGTTGTTGGGAAGGTGAATACCATATAATGGATAAATCTAATTAAATCAATTGCATATCTCAGGTTTTCATAAGTCATTGAACACTCTCTCTCAAGTAATGTTCAACTCAACGTGCGTGAATCAATTAAAGCTCAAAATCATGGCTTAAATCTCATAATCACCTAGGAAATAAGTTAATATCAAACACAAAAGGCATTAAGTAAACCCAAAAGGGAATTGGATCAAGTCAAGCTCTTTCAATTCATTAACTTACCCAATTTATGTCTGTGGGTCTAATAGAACTACCATTTCTCAATGTATAACTCAAAACAAAAGATGTATTTGGCCAATGTACAACTTTCAATAAGCACAACAAACACAATATGCAATACAAATGAAATAAGATCTATCACATTGAACTAGAATCAAATGGGTTTTAAATCCTAACAACATAAAGAAACTAGCCACTCATTGCTTTAACATTCAATATTCAATCACAATACAACCTAAATGAATAACAAAATTCTATTAATAAGCCACGAAAGGATAGAGAAAAGTTATCAAGAAGCTTCTAAGATCTTCAACGGTGGCCTATTCTCCATTTTTTTCTCCTTTTTCTCTTACTTGGGTGTATTGTATTTGGAATTGAGAGAACCCCCTTAAAATTCGTGGCTTTGGTCCTTTAATACCCCTTTCTAGAACATCCTTTCACATTTCCCTAGATTTTCTCTTTTAAAACGTACACATCAGCATTTTCTGTGCTGGAATCGAGCTGCTTGCTATCGTGCATCAAGCTGCGATCATGATAGAGGGGCTTTTAATGAAGGGGTAGCGATCGCTATGTTGCCACGCTCACCACAGAAGGTCTGGGCACCAAGACTCTACAATCGTGCTTCCTCCGCTTTCGCCACAAAACCTCAACACTGACTTTGACTAGCTTTCCTTCGAATATCTAGCGGTCGCGCATCAAACTACGACAGCGACAGAGCCTCAACTCTGTTTTTCTTGCTCTGTTTCGCCCTTTTCATGCCCATCTTAGCACCATCCACCTCCAAGTTCTTCTTTTCCCTAAAAAAATAAAGAGAAACATAAAAGTATATATTTCTATTAACTAAACTAAACTAAGGAGTGATATAAGATTAGAGTTGCTTTTAATATTTTAAAATATTATTTTTTTTTAGTTTTAATGATTTAAATAATTATTTTTTTCTATTTTTTGAGAGAGTGTACTGCACCCTCTTAGAATTGAGGGTAAATTGTAAAAATTTGTATTTTTGTGGGGCAAATAGCACAAAAAGTTAGTTTTAGAGTTAATTACACTTTGAATGATAGTTTAGGGGCTGAATTGCCACTTTAGCCGAATGAATTCTTTCTGTAAAGCAATTTTTATGGCTGAGAACCATATTCTACATATTTTCTTTTCAGTAGATTTGTAAATTTTGATAGATTACTCCAATTTTGGGGTTTTTATATTATTATTTTATCAAAAAGATATTATGTGGTAACTTTTCCCATTTGTAATTTGCATCTTCATAATTGAAATGTCAGAGCATTGGGTTCTAAAGAAAAAAAAATCATTTCTTAATTCTACAAAGAATTGGATACTTGAAGGATAAGGTGATGTAAATCATGTTCCCTATTTTGATAATTATTTCACACAACAAAGGCAAAATCAACACTAAAATTTTAGCTGTGAATTAATATGCTAAATCTTAAAATTCAATTTTTACCGTAAAAAGAAAAAAAGAAGTTGAATTTTTCAAAATAATCATGTTTCACGCATTCATATAAACACTTGCTAATTTTATTATTTTTCACATGTGTTACCAATAAGTTTAGTATGATTAATGTGGAAAATAAAAAAAATTCCAATTTACATGTATATTAATAAATATTAATGAAAATTCTCATTTTTATAATGAAAAGTGAAAAAGATAACAGTCATTATCTTTACTTCCATTAAACAGAAATTTAATTTAAATATTAATAAATTATACCATTAAAATAATTTTTTAAATTAATAACGTTAAAATTTAAATCCTACGTCATATAATAATCTTAAAGAAAAGTTTATTTAAATTAATGGCCCGTGACTTCAAATTCTACACGGTATAATATACTTGAAGAAAATTTATGTGGCTACTCCCTCGCTCTCGTAACTTTTCTTCCACTTGATCATATTGGCTTATAATACGCAAGGCCAAAAATAAAAGACAGGCAATGAATGGTCAGTCTAAATAAAGAATGTTTCAAGATCCACAAATCGCTACATATACATATCTACGCTCCCTACAAACCCAGAAATTAATCACTACTCCCCATTGAAGCATCCAGAGAGAAAAAAAATGGCAGCCAAATTGCCAGAGGAAGAGCATCCAAGACCGGCCATTGGATGGGCCGCAAGGGACCCGTCTGGTGTCCTTTCTCCCTTCAAATTCTCTAGAAGGTTTTCTTCTATTTTTTATCCAATTTCAAAACGAATTTTTCTAATTTGCAGAATGCTCGAAATGTTTTCTGAAGTTTCCGAAACGTGTCTCATAATTTTCATGTGTCTGAGCAGGGAAACAGGAGAGAAAGATGTGTCTTTTAAAGTTCTGTATTGTGGGATGTGCCACTCTGATCTTCACATGGTCAAGAATGAATGGGGCTTTACTGCTTACCCTCTTGTCCCTGGGTACCCACATATGTTGTCTTTGTAGTTAATTAATTAAAAAGATCGTTTCTTCAACATCAATATTTGGTTAATTATGCTATGCATTTCTTGAGTACAGGCATGAAATTGTAGGGGTGGTGACAGAGGTAGGAAGCAAGGTATCAAAATTCAAAGTTGGAGACAAAGTGGGCGTTGGCTGCATGGTCGGGTCATGCCGATCCTGCGAGAATTGCGGCAACGATCTTGAGAATTACTGTCCAAAAATGTTACTTACTTATGGTGTCAAGTACTATGACGGAACCACCACTTACGGAGGCTATTCTGACATCATGGTCGGTGATGAGCATTTCATTGTTCATATTCCAGACAACGTTCCTCTTGATGCTACTGCTCCCCTCCTTTGTGCTGGAATAACGGTGTACAGTCCCTTGAGGTATTATGGACTAGACAAGCCGGGCATGCATATAGGTGTGGTTGGGCTTGGTGGGCTTGGCCACATGGCGGTGAAATTTGCCAAGGCGCTCGGTGCTAAGGTGACAGTAATTAGCACCTCTCCCAACAAGAAGCAGGAGGCTATTGAGCGTCTTGGTGCTGACTCATTCTTGGTCAGCCGTGATCAGGATCAAATGAATGTATGTATTAACATTTCTTAATTGTTAGTTTATACAAGTATTGGATCAATCATGTGCTATTTGTGCTTATAAAATGCTGGTGGAATATAGGGAGCAATGGGTACAATGGATGGAATTATTGATACAGTATCTGCAGTACATCCTCTCTTGCCATTGATTGGTCTATTGAAGTGTAATGGCAAGTTGGTTTTGGTTGGTGGACCAGAGAAGCCACTTGAGCTACCTGTCTTCCCCTTAGCTTCAGGTATTCATAAAATGAACTTGCTTGCTAATTAACAAGTTGATCGAGCTGAGGCTAAAACTTGCAGCTCAGTAGACATATACTAATGCTGTGCATATTAACAGGAAGGAAGATGGTGGGTGGCAGTGGCATTGGAGGGATGAAAGAGACTCAAGAAATGATTGATTTTGCAGCCAAACACAACATAACAGCAGATATTGAACTTATTCCAATTGATTATGTGAACACTGCTATGGAGCGTATATCGAAAGCTGACGTTAGATATCGGTTTGTCATTGACATTGGCAACACTTTGAAGTCTGCCCCATAAACCCTATGCAATTTCAGGCAGACTTGGTGGCAATAAATTTTATCTTTTCTGTGGTAAATTTTGCATTTGAAATAAGGTCATGATATTTTATGTTGCTCTTGACATGTATAGCAAAGCGACATGTAGTAGATTTGATTCAAATAGAACTTGTTTTATAATTTTTTTTTTGAAATAGTATGTTTGGCTTTTTTCTTTTTGTGTATTAGTAGATAAAATTTTAAATAATAAAATAAAGGGATAAGTACAAAAAATTACCAGTAGTTTAACATTTTTTCATTTCGAACCCTGTGGTTTTTTTCGTGATACTTTAGTATCTTATGGTATATGCCATTAGCAAATTTAGGCCAAATTCACTAACACCGTTAACTATGCTGACGTGGATGCTGAATTGATGACGTGGATGCTGAATTGCTGACGTGAATGCTGATGTCAGCGTCCACTTCAACACGTGTAAGCAAATAAATGTCCACATAAGCAAGTCAAAGTCCATGTCAGCAAGTCAACGTCCACAGGGTATTAAAGTGTCACAAAAAAAAAATCACAGGACTCTAAGTGAAAAAACTTTAAACCACATAGTACTTTTTTCTACTTATCCATTTTTAAAAAATATATAACTTATATATTATAAATTTAGTCAAATTATATATTTATATACACAGTAAGAAAAAGATTACTTCTATTCTAAACTTTGAGTAAATTATTAATTAAATTCTATTTCTTCTCCTAGTTCTTATTAAAAAAAATTAATTAAATTTTATTTTGAAAGTCATTTCAATTTGCTCCTTTAACATTATAAATTATATCAATTTTATTTAAATAATGTTATTATATTTTTAAAAATTATTTTGAGATTCTTATAAAATAAATTTGACATTTATTAAATTTTTATTCTCTTTTTTCTGTAAGAAAAAAAATAAAATGTAAGAAAAATATTTTTAAATTCTATTTTTGTACTCTTGACATAAATTTAAAAAAAATTATATCTAAATATTTTCATAAATTTTTAATTTTCATTAAAAAATTTTAAATTTAACTATTTTTAAATTTACTTTTCAATTTTCAACTACATTATTTACATTTTTTTAATAGAAATAACAAAAAAAGTATTAAATAAAAAAGAAAAATTTTGAGATACTAAAAATATTAGTTAAGAATATAAAAATATTTATCAGTATTAGTCTATATAACAAATTGATTCACAAATTATCATTTTTTCCTTATTATTTATAATTAACACATAAAAAGTTAAAATTTTATGAAAAAATCTAAAATCAATTTTAATTTTTTATTTCAAAAATAGTAAAATTAAAACTTTAAAATATTTTTGAAATTTATTTTTTTAAAAAATTGAATAACTGTCAAATTTATTTTATAAGGATCTAAAAATATTATTAAATCCTTCAAAATAAAAATTAGATAGAATTGATATAATTAATAAAGTTGAATGAACAAATTAAAATAACTTTTAATGGAAGGATATGTAAGATCCATTAATTTTGCACCTATGGAATTCAATTAATTTTTTTTTAATAACAACTACGAGAAGAAATAAAATTCAATAAATAATTGACTCAAAGTTTAGAATAGAAGTGATATTTTTCTTAGTGCATATATAAATATATAATTTGACTAAATTTATAATATATAAGTATATATTTTCTAAAAAGGGATAAGTACAAAAAAGTACCATGTGGTTTAACACTTTTTCACTTCAAGTCCGGTGATTTTTTTTCGTTACACTTCAGTACCTTATGGACGTTGACTTGCTGACGTGGACGTTGACGTTGACTTACTTACGCGTGCTTACGTGGATGCTGACATCAACATCCATGTCAGCAAGTTAACGTCCATGTCAGCAAGTCAATGTCCACGTCAGTATAGTTAACGGTGTTAGTGAATTTGACTTAAATTTGCTAACGGCAGATACCATAGGACATTGAAGTGTCATAAAAAAAATCTCAAGGCTCGAAGTAAAAAAGTACTAAATCACAGGGTACCTTTTTATACTTATCTCTAAAATAAAAGCATTGAAATTGTATAGTATAAAGGTGGAGTTTTTCAACAAATTTCATAGAATTACTAATTTTGAAATGTAAACTGTTGTAAATTTAAGGGCATTTCTAATCCACACGCCTTTCTCAAAACAGGTTTGGAGAAAAGTCGCTCAAATGAAGCAACAATTTTGGCACCAAATTTGGTGCCACGCTACAGAGTCGACCTATACTTAGGTTGGCACTGTAGGCCACGGCGTTGGTTTTTTTTTTTTTTTTTTTTTACAAATAAATCCAATGTGTTTTTACTAAATGTTTCATTTAGTCCAAATTGTTATTATGTTTATAACTTTTTAAAACAATTTAGTCCAAATTTATTTATTTTTTTTACTTCAAATACCAAAGCTGAAAATTTTTACCTAAAAATAATATGTTTATTATACAAATAAATAAATAAATAATAAAAATATAATATTATTAATTATTTAATTAATGTTTAATTTTATATATATGTACATATATATGTGTATGTGTACATACATACATACATACATATATATATATATATATATATATATATATATATATATATATGTTGGGTTTCGTGATATAAAACGCAGTGGAAATTTAAAATTTTTAATCACAAACCCAAATTCCAGGATCCATGTAATTTGATTAACCGATTTATTTAGAGTTTCCAAAAGCCTTACCACAAACACAAGAAGATGCAAGATTGCTGGAAGGGAGAGAGGGGGTTCACTCCGGTAACACCCTATCTCGAGCTTTTTTATTTTTTAGTTGGATTAAGACGTCTCCAAATGAATATGTCCTCAACAAGTATCCACACGAACAACCTCTGATCAAAACGAATGTGTGCTAGCACCTTTTTCTTGATTGTCTCACAACTCAAAAACTAAAAACTCTGTGTTTCATTTTCTCAAAGGGAGAGAAAATGAATTTAGGTGGCAGAAGTGATAGTATGTAAAACCCTAGAGAATATGTTATATTTTAGACCTCTAAATTAGGATTTCACTTACCAAAATGAATTTTTGGTAATTTCTCACTTACCAAAACGTTTTTAGTATATTCCATTTATTCCAATTTTGATTTTATTCAAATACCAAATCAGAAATAGATTCCTATTTATTTAAGATAACCATTACCTTAAATATATATATATACACACACACAAATATATTTATTTATTTCCACATAGCTTTATTGGGCTCGGCAAACCCATATTCGTTTTGGGTCTGTTCTAAGTGTGTGACCCTGTAGGTTCACATGACGTTGGCAGTGGGCCTGAAATCCCTATTTAGGCCTACAAGTCAAAGTGGCCTCTAGCAAGACATTATGACTACCCAAGTCATGTGAAGGCCGATAATCAGACATAATCTAATTTACAGTGAACATTGTAATCCCTTTATCACACGATATCTTGATTGAATATAAGACATAGTTTTTGTCATCCTTATACAATTCAATAATAATATTTCTTGATTCCAAGTAGATTGTGAATGATAACTCTTTACTAATTCACTTTAGTATGACCATACATTTTCCTCAGTCTATCTTATCAAGGGGCCAATAGATATCTTTTTCAGATTAAATGAGGGACAAATTCCTTCTCAATCACTCACATTCCTTACATAACTCATTTCATATCCAACAATAATCTATTTCATTATCCTGTTAAAGACAATGCTAGATTGTGTCAAAATACAAAATAGTTATGTAAAAATCCATGGTGATTTTAAGGTCAATGGACTAAAATAATATTACTGTGATGATAATACATATGACAATTATCTATATAGTATTCTCATAGTGGGTCAATCCAGTACATCATTTCTCAAACAAGTACCTATGAGTTGACTTAATATCTCATATTTATGATTAGTAAAACATAATCATTAGTCAAAATTATACTAGCCTTAATTCATTATTATAACTAGGAATAATTTGAATAGAACTCATATTTTACTATCAAGTCACATACTTGATGACCTTAAAAAGAATTGACTATTCAAGTAATTATTATAACATAAATGATAATAAAAATGCCTCTTTATTAATAAAATGATAAAGTAAAAATATAGTCATACATGATTGACCTAGTGCATATCACTAACAATCTCCCACTTGCACTAGGCCCAATCAACATTGTATCTAATACCCATAGACCTAGTATGACTCTCATGCTTAGGCTGTGAAAGAAGCTTAGTCAGTGGATTAGCAACAATATCATTTGTAAATACTCTGCATATCTTCACGTCTCCTCTCTCAATGATTTCTCGAATGAGATGATAATGCCTGAGTATGTTTTTGGATCGCTGATGTGATCTGGGCTCCTTAGCTTGAGCTATGACTCCATTATTATCACAATACAAGTTCACTGGATCTGATAGACTAGGAACAACACCTAGTCTAGTTATGAACTTCTTGATCCAAATAGCCTTCTTAGCTACTTCCGAGGCAGCTATATAATCAACTTCAATTGTAGAATCAACAATGGTGTTTTGCTTGAAACTCCTTCAGCTCACTGCACCTCCATTCAAACAAAACACATAACCTGATTGCGATCAAAAGTCATCTTTGTCAGTTTGGAAGCTGGCATCCATATAACCATTTACAACTAGCTCATCTTCCTTACCACCATACAGTAAAAATGTATCCTTAGTTCTTCTCAAGTACTTAAGGATATTTTTAACTGTTTTCCAGTGACTTTCACTTGGGTATGACTAGTATTTGCTCGTTGTGCTTAAGGCATATGAGACATCAGGTCGAGTACATAACATTGCATATATGATAGATCCAATAGTAGAAGCATATGTAATCTTACTCATGCGGTTTCGCTCATCCTGTGTCATAGGACACTGAGTCTTGCTGAGACTAACGTCATGTGACATAGGCAAGAATCCTCTCTTAAAGTCTTGCATACTGAACCTATTTAATAACTTATCAATATAAGTGTTATGACTTAGGCATAAACCTTTTAAATCTATCTCTATAGATCTTGATGCCTAATATATAAACAACTTCACCCAAGTCTTTCATTGAGAAACAATTCCCTAACCATGATTTAACATTTTGTAAAATAGGGATATCATTTCCAATGAGTAGTATGTCATCAACATACATCGCTAAAAACTCAATTGTTCTCCCACTAAACTTCTTGTAGACACAAGGTTCATCTTCAATCTTAATGAAGCCAAACTCTTTGACTGCTTCATCAAAACAAAGATTCCAACTTTAAGATTCTTGCTTTAATCCATAAATGGACCTTTGAAGCTTACATACCTTTCCTGAATTCTCAGAACTAACAAAACCCTCTGGTTATATCATATACACATCCTCAAGTAAGTTTCCATTAAGAAACGTTATTTTGACATCCATTTTCCATATCTCATAATCATAGTATGCAAATACAACAAGAAGAATCCAAATAGATTTCAACATAGCAACTCATGAAAAAGTTCAATCATAATCTATACCATGAGTTTGTTTAAAAATCTTTACAACCAGTCTTACCTTAAAGGTATCCACATTGCCATCCATGTCAGTTTTCTTTTTAAAGACCCATTTGCACCCGATGGTTTTTGAACCATCAGTTGGGTCAATTAAGGTCCACACTTGATTATCATACATGGATTACAATTTTTATTTCATGGCTTCTAGCCATTTCTCAGAGTCGGGACTATTTATGGCTCTTGATAGGATTTGGGCTCACTTTGATCCACAATCAACATATCATTATCATTAGTTATGATAAATCCATATCTCATAGGGATTTGACATGTCCTATTAGACCTCCTTGGGCCTTATGGTACTTGTGTAGGTTTAACAGTTACTTGTTAATCCAGCTACGGTTCCATACTTGGTATACTGTTATTTTATGGGTCTTGAATTTCTTTAAGTTGTACTGTGCTCTCACTAGTTCCTTTGGAAATAAATTCTCTTTCCAAAAATACACCATTCCGAGTAACAAACACTTTGTTCTCAGAAGCATTATAGAAGTAATATCATTTAGTTTCTTTAGGATATCCCATAAAAAGGCATTTGTCAAATTTGGGTGATAGTTTATCTAAGATTTGACGCTTCATATAAGCTTCACATCCCCAAATCTTAAGAAAAGACAAACTAGGAGTTTTTCCAGTCCATATCTCATATGGTGCCTTTTCAACTGCCTTTAATGGAACTCTATTCAAAATGAATGCAGCAGTTTCTAAATAATATCCCCAGAAAGAGATTGGAAGATTATATTGACTCATCATTGATCAAACCATATCCAATAATGTCTGATTTCTCTATTTAGACACACCATTCCATTATGGTGCACCAAGTGGAGTCAATTGTGAGATGATCCCATAATCTCTAAGATGATCTATAAATTCTTGGCTTAAATATTCACCACCTTGATCAGATCTTTGTGTTTTAATATTTTTACCAAATTGATTTTGTACTTCATTCTTGAAAATTTTAAACTTTTTAAAAGATTCAGATTTATGTTTCATTAGATAGACATAGCCATATCTACTGAAATCATCTGTCTATGAAAGTGATGAAGTACTGGAAACCTCCTCTAACAGTTGAGCTCAATGGTCCATATGCATCAGAATGTATAAGGCCCAATAAGTCATTGGCTCTCTCACTTTGTCTAGTAAAAGGTGTTTTGGTCATTTTTCCTAGTAAACAAGATTCACATGGCTTAAATGATTCATAATCAAATGAATTCAAAAGCCCATTTTGGTGACGCTTTGAAATGTGTTTCTCATTTATACGGCCTAAACGACAATGCCAGAGATATGTATTGTTTAAATCATTATATTTAAATTTCTTTATATCAATGTTATAGATTGACATTTCATTAGTGTCTTCAACATTTAAAACATAAAGACCACTAGTGCGTAGAGCATATCCATAGAAAATGTTATTATGATAAATGTTGCATTTATTATTCCTAATAATAAATTCAAAACCTT
>CATIWM010157409.1:0-10171 GCA_949671775.1 Mallotus repandus | reverse complement strand
TTTTATTTATTTATATTAATATTCTAATATTTCTATTATTTTTATTGATTTTTTATGGTTTTTATTATTTTTATGCCTTTTAAGGGCAAAGTCGTTATTTTGTCATAAAGTAGATATTTTTATGATGAAAATGACATCTTTGCTACTTTAATATTTTTAATTATATATTTTATTTTTTTTAATTATATTAATTATATTAATTGTATTTTTATCATTTTGTTAATTTTCTTAATAAAATTTATTATTTTTATCATAAAATTTTTATTTTTATGGTGAAAATAATATTATTATCATTTTTATTATTTTTCTTGATAAATTTATTATTTTCATCATAAAAGATAATATTTTTACGATAAAGTTAATATTTTTATTACTTTTATTATTTTTTTATACTTTCCTATTTTATCCCTTTTATATATTTACATCATAAAAATTTTATTTTTAACAATAAAAATGATGACTTCATACCAAAGTACTCAACTTTTTAAATTTTGCAACATGCATACATTAGTATTTTTATTTATTTATATGTTTAATTGTTCATTTTATTTATTATTCTAATTATAAATGAATGAAATATATTAAAATTAAGTGTAAAATTTAAAATACCAAATGGGTTTGAAATAAGTCTGTTTTGATGAGATGCAGGGTGCTGCTGGGTTCTCGCCGTTGGGTTTCAACTTCTGAACCAATAATTAAAATAAGTGAAAAATTTAAAACTTCTATATGTACGAAATTTGGCCGTTTCAGAAAGAGCAGGTTCACGGGTTTGTAATCAATCGCATATTCAAATTGATTTCGACGTGCCTGGCCTGTCAAAAATAAAATCGCATTATAGTCTTTTCTTTTTTTCGGTGTAAAAATCGCATTATAATCTGCCGACACTAACATTCGACTTGTAATCATTAAGCACCGCCTACGTCAAAATATGAAAACTCAAAAGACCAAATAGGTTCTAGTCTCTTGATTATTACGCTAGGTCTCTCACCTCTCTCTCTCTCTCTCTCTCTCTCTCTCTTTATATATATGTATATATATATATATATAATTGTTGTGATAGTTTAATATGATAGTTATATATAGATAATATAAGGAATCTATCAAAAATACTGTTCATTATAATTATTTGATAGCATGAATACTTTCAAGAATTTATTAATAAAATATAAAAATTGTACTCTATTTTTATTTTAAATAAAAAATTCATACATGTATTAGATAATTACAATAAGCGATTGACATATAATTATTATTATGAGAAATACAAAATTTTCTTCCGTTAGATCCAAACTTCTGATCAAAAGAAATAGCCATATACCCATTCAGCTAGTTCTACATATTTAGGCGCAACCAGCTCTCTTGTGAACAGCAAAAATCAGGGTTCTCAGTGATTGGAAAAAAGAGAGTGGCGAATAGGGGTGGCTATAGGCTGGTTTGAACTGAGAACCGGCCTTGTTAAAATTAGAATTAATTCTAAATTAGTTTATAATTGGGTTCAGGGTCGGTTCACTTCAAATAGAATCGAAATCGTTAATTTCGGTCTGACCATTTCTAATTTCAAATAATAATATTTTTTTTAAAAATTTACCATTGAACCGTCCAAAAAATCATGAACCAACAAAATTGGAACCGTAAACCTGAACGAGCTGGTTTAAAAGAGGCCTGAAACCGAGAAGAGTGGTTTTAGTCCAGTTCCACCCATGGTTGAATTGTGAACAGGCAGTTTATGCCCCTCTCAATCCCTCATGTTCCCGTGGTTATTACGAATTTTTGAATGAAATTTTTTTAATCAACTCTAAATATTGATAATTGAAAATTTGGCTAAAAAAACACTTAAGATAATACAAATTATTCAAACACCACAAAGATAAGCAAGTTACATAAATTGTGCAGTATCTACAGCAACTAACAGTATTTTCGATCGCGATTGTAGCGGGAGGAACACCTTGAATCTGGCTTAGGATTTGGTCGGCTGAGGCAGTAGTTGTTATTCGGACCGCAACCAAAGGGGGGTTTATTACGATTATTGGCAGCAATATTTACATAAGGCGAGGCACCACCAAGGATTCTGCTGACCTCCGAATCCATCATGAACTCCAGCTCCAGGTACGCGTCTGCCATTCTGAAATGGCTTCCGCTGCTGCTCAAACTCATCTGAGGTAAATGACTAGCACCGCAGTGGTTTGTGCTACGAAGAGTAGTCACCATGATCAACATCAGCATAAGAAACACCGTTTTAGCGGCTGATAAAAGACCCTTCATTCTCTCTTGTTTGTACTTCACTTCCTTTCTTATCGTCCTAGCTTAGAGAATGCTGGAGGAGAAGAGTCCTGGGTAGAGTAGGGGTGATGAGCTGGGTAGAAGAATCATATATATGCAACATCTTTGGCTTTTGTTTGCTTTATATATAATGTAAACCACAAAAGGTGGGGTTGGCCAATTTCTCTAAGCCACTCGCATCACTTAGTTTAAGTGATAAGGATAAGGAAAAAATTTATTACTCTTGAAGTTATGATTTTAAATTTTAGGGACTGTATTTATAGGTATTTAAATATTAAACTATCTATTTAGGACTAATTAGCTTTAATTACTGAGTCAGCTCTATTTAGATGTAAAAGATTAAAACTTTTCCTCCCTCTCACCTTCCTAGCGAGAAAAAAAAAAAAGTTAAGTATATCTCATATAAAATGTGATAAAGTTGGGCACTTAATTAGAGATAGAGAAAAAAGAAGAATCCAAATAAATGTTTTGATTTTTAATGAAAGAGAATTTGTGAATTTTTTTATTAATGAGAATCATCTATTCTCTTACATTATTAAAAAAATAAATTTTATTATTATAAGAATTAAATTAAAATAATTGTATGAAGTATCTCAAGGGTCAACATTTTACTCTTTAATAGGTTTATTCAGCGTGAGTGAGGATTAAACTAGGTATGATACGGGCTTAAAGACATATTTTACAGTTGAAACCCTCTCATAACATCTCATACTTAGATGAAAGAAAAAATTAAAATAATTGTACATATATTATTTAAATAATATGATATATATTATTTAAAATTTATAAATTAATAAAAATAATTATTAAAATATTCGAATGATTAATATTTATTAAAATAATAAATGATTTTTTTTGAAAAGAAATAAATGATTTTTTTCCTATAAACAATTATAATGCTAATTTTAATAATCTAATAAAATGGACGAAATTTTTGTATTGTCTATCCTTACAATAAAACTCGTAGGTTTTAAGGATACATTTCACTCGTTATCCCTAACTTTTACTGTCACCATTCTAAACATTCAATTTATCACTTCAAACTCCCAAACTTTGAATTTTTATCCCATAAAATTCTAAAAACCATTTTCCGGTAAGAA
Source organism: Mallotus repandus (assembly GCA_949671775.1). Taxonomy (NCBI): domain Eukaryota; kingdom Viridiplantae; phylum Streptophyta; class Magnoliopsida; order Malpighiales; family Euphorbiaceae; genus Mallotus; species Mallotus repandus. The sequence goes on along the minus strand of CATIWM010157409.1, from coordinate 6,791 downwards.
CTCTACCAAAATATAATCCTAATAATGCATCTCGTGTCTACTATAAAATATAATTTTTAAAATCAATTTTAACCTTATTTTAATAGGATGTGATGCTACATTGACAGCAAGCTCAATTGAGAGCAATTTCTAATTTTTTTTGTATTTTAATATTTGCAGGATACAAGTTTATATATATTGTAAATAAGAATAATTTTGGATATAAAATTAATTTACACTAATTTAGGCTATAATTTTGCATTGATTTTAGGCTTATATCATGCCTTGATATTCTCACTTCAATCCCTCTAATTACTTACTCCAATACTCCCCTTCAAGTTGGTGCATAGATGTTGTCAATGTCCAACTTTTCTAGTGAGTCATAGAATACTCCGATTGAGACAACTTTTGTGAGTACATCAGCTAGCTAAACTTTTGACTTTATAAAAGGGAGTCGGACTATTCTGACTTCAAATTTTTTCTTTGATAAAGCTCCAATCTACATTCACATGTTTTGTCCACTCATGTTGAATTAGGTTATGAGCAATCTCTATAGTTGCCTTGTTATCACAATATAAGTTTATTTTAGTCTCCGAAGGATTACCAATCTCTTTCAGTAACCTTCTTAGCTAAAGAAGTTCACAAAGCCCTTTTGATATGCCTCTAAACTCAGCTTCCACACTTGATAATGCTACAACTTCTTGTTTCTTATTCCTTCAAGTCATTAGATCACCCCCCACAAAGGTGAAGTACTTGGACGTTGATTTCTTGTCCGAGCTACTCCATGCCTAGTCGGCATTAGTATATCCATTAATATTCAGGTGGTCCTTTTTTTGAACATGAGACCTTACTTAGGGATGATTTCAAGTATCGCAAAATTTGAAATACTATCCTCATGTGATCTTCACTCAAATTATACATGAATGTTCACCCTTAAATAGCAATACCCGAAAGGATACGAGGTCGAAGAAAGTAATAAAGAGTAAGTATACTACAAAATTTTTTACAAAAGTTGACGTTGACCTCGAAGAGTAATAAAGAGTACGTAGAGTATAATTTCTACGAGAATTGATATTAAGAAAGGATTCTGCTGACCACCAAATCCATCATGAACTCTAGCTCCAAGTACGCATATGCCATTCTAACATGGCTTCACTGTTGCTCAAACTTATATGAGGTAAATTACTAGCATTTTAGTGGTTTGTGTAATGAAGAGTATTCACCACGATTAACATCAGCATCAAAAACACCATTTGTAATGGTTGATAAAAGACCTTCTCTCTTGCTTGTTCTCTAATTCTTTTTTTATTGTCCTAGCTTAGAGAATATTGGAGGAGAAGAGCCCTGAGTAGAACAAGGGTGATGAGCTGGTGACCATATATGTAATGCGAGACAAGAAGAATCATAGATGCAACAATAATTGAATAATCATTGTCATAACACATTTGCGGCCCCTTATACTTAGCATAGTTTGTCAGTTTAACACCTCAACTTACAGTTTTGCCATTTCAATACTTAAACTTGCCTAAAATGCACTAATCTATACTAATCTAATAACATAATGCAACTACCACCCCAATATTTGCCACTTTTATTAGTTTGATACCTTTACTTGCAGTTTGTGGTCAGTAAAACCCTTAAATATGGCACATATTGATTTGTTATTTCATGCTATGTATACTGATAGTGATTTTAAAATTGTATTTTAGGTGAGTTCATGTATGAAAATAAGAAAATTATAAATTGATGGGTTAAACTGATAAAAAAGGATAATAAACTGATAAAAAATGATAATACAGGGGACCATGGATGTATTATGTCAATAATTATTCTTTGGATTTTGTTTGTTTTATATATAATTAAAACTTCAAAATGTAGGGTTGACCAATTACACTTAATCCTATCTCATATAAAATGTGACAAACTTGGGTACTTAATTAGAGATCGGTAAAACACTCACAACTTTTTCTTTCTTCTCCTTCTTCTTCCTCTCGCCCTTGCTTCTTCTTGGTTCATCTAGTTTTTGGAGGGGGGCTTCTTTGGCTATTTTTGGTCAAAAAAACCTCCTCTCCACCCCTTTCTCTTGCTTTTAACCTTAGATCTGAAGTTTTTCTTCATATCTTTTTCATGAATAAATTGTTAGGAGTTTACTTCTCCTTGTTATTCTTACAATGGAGATTTGTATTCATTTTGAAGAAATTTTGGCTTGATCTACTCAAAATATGAAAGTTTCTTCACAAGACTTATATATCTGTCAAAGTGAACTTGAATGCCACCCATTTGCAGAAGGTATCGATGTTTTAGTCCGATCTACCTGAAAATCAAGTATCTGACCGGTCCATCTCCATGAATGGAAGCTGTATTGATGCTAAAATTATGTGTTTCCTTCACTTAATTTTTAAGTGTGTTTCAATTTTGGTCGTCTCTTGGGTACAAATCTTGTATTGGCAAGTTTATTATGTTAGTATTTTGTTCTGTCCTTGTTTGGACATGTTAGTAGTTCTACCATTATTGATAGTTTTTCCCGGTGTGTTGTGTGATTTGCATTTGAGATTTTGCTAGTAATGATATTCTCTTCTTCACAAAAAAAAAAGAGATCCGTATAAAAGAAGAATCCGTATAAATGATTTGATTTTTAATGAAAAAGAATTGTGAATTTCCTTATCAACGAGAGTATCCACCCTCTTATATTCTTTAAAAAATATATTTTTTATTATGAGAATTAAGTTAAAATAATTGTACATATATTATTTAAAATTTATAAATTAATAAAAATAATTATTAATGTAACGTCCACCTAATGCATTACATTTATTTGCATAACATACATAACATATAGACATGAGATATGTGTGGTATTAATTCCAATGTTAAATAGGACAAGATTATAAATGTTTACAATTAAGTCCATAACAAGAATTAGGAAGTTAAGGATTTAAATTGATTTATTAATATATATATATATATATATATATATATATATAGGACTTAAATTGGTTAAGTTGATTAAAAAATATATATACATATATGTATTTTACAAAGATTTGTCTATATTGATTATGTGACAAGGGAAAAAAATATATTATATTTATACACTTGATTGTTTTCAAAAATAAAATAAAAATAATAAATAAATAAAATGGAAATAAATAAATAAATAATATGTGATAATTGATAGGAGGTAATGGAATTAGGCTAAGTGTTAGCCATCAAATAAAAAAAAAAAGAGAAACATATGGGTAGAAAAGAAGTGAAAAGAAAGAAGTGAAAAGAAAGAAGGAAAAAAAAAGATGAAGAAGAGAGGAGTCTGAAGTTCGACCAGTTATGAACACTAATATTGTTTAATCTATAACTTTAGTTCCGTAATTCCAAATTAGATTATTTTTGCTTCTAAAGAAAGATTGAGATATCTACTATAAAACTTACAGAAATAGGAAAAATCTAATTCTACTGTTTCAATGGTCATTTGGGGCTGAATATTTTATTGCTCAAATTCTATCAATGATTTGAGTAAGGTAGATTATTTCTTAGGGTTCTTCCTCTATACACCTTCAATTGAAACAAAATCAATTTTAAATTATTCTTGACACATAGGGTTAGTGATCTAGAAAGTTGCATCTTGAGATTAAAGGTATAAAATTTTTGGGGGAATTTTTAAATTCACCCTATTAAATATGTTATAGTTAGTAACCTTACATATTTAGGTAATTTAATGATATTAATTTTTAGGTGTTTAAAGAAAGTGAATCATGATCTATTTCAGCTAAACAAATTGGAAAAGAGGTTGATACACAAGTAAATTCAAACAAAGGGAAAGAAACAATAAAGATAAGTGAATAATTTAATGTTCTATGTAAATATATCACTTAAAAATAAATAATTATAAATTTATTTGTTAAGTCAATTGGATAAGAGAAAAATGTGTGTTCTAATTAGTAGATGCTAAATTTTAATTATTGTGATATTTGTTTATTATGTTGATGGTTGTTTGTTGTTGAGATGAGATTGTACATGTGAATGAAATTTGCTAAAATTTGAGTGCCATGTTCAGTATAGAATAGTAGACTTGCTTGCGCTATATCTGGAGTTTTATAACTCAAAATTGGGTACTGTTTATTCCTATGAAAACTTTAAGATGTAATCTACAAATTTGATAGAAATATAGGAAGCTTAATTTTTCTGTTTTGATTGCCAAATTGGACAATACTTTTTATTGCTTAATTTTGTTGATAGCTTGACCATGATGGAATGTTTTTTATGTTTCTCTTTATCTATATCCATTTGATATGAAATTAGTTGAAAATTTATCTAGACTCATAATAATATTGATCTGAAAAATATGGCTTTTATAGTCATAATATGGAATTTTCGGTGTATTTTTGAATTTGCACTGTTAACTCTGCCATGTTGAAAAATGGTATATGTTGGTATATTTTTGGTATATTATTGTTTTTATTATATATTACAGGGAAGATATTAATTTGCTTTATGGAATAATATGGAATGCATTTAGTTGATGATGAGTTGAATAAAGTGTTGTGACAATGTGTTGAATTTTCAATGTGTATGTAAATATAAGAAATATGGTTGAATGGATATGAGGACGCAATGCTACTTGTGAATGAGGTCGGGCTGTGTGCGATATGGAATCCCCTTTATACGCCGTGAAATGGCTAAAAAAAGAAGAATAAAAAAAATATTTATGGCAGGGATGTGTGCGTATGGGGATCCATGATTTATTGAAAAACAAAATTGAATTATATGTAATTCATAAGTACATTGCTATCCAGAAAAAATATTATACTATAATAATTATATGCATGCTAAAAGTTTATAGTTAATTATTAAATGGACTGTTGATTGATAATATTATATGCTAATGTGTTATGTTTTCATAGGATATTATATTGTTCATTTATGGAGTTGCAGGCTCACCCCTTTGCATTATTTTTCAGGATTAAAAGAAATTAGTCGGTTTTGAAGAAATATTTGCATCAGATACACTAACATTGTGTTAGGTGGGTTAGTAGGAGGTCGTCCTTAGTTTTTCTTGAACGTCGCATGCTTAGTGAATTTTCATATCTTGTATTAAGGCTAGCACATTGTATATGTATAATATAAAGAAAGATGCGAACTGCTTGAAGTTGTGTGCTTGTTAGTGTGTGATATGTGTTACATATGTGGAATTGTGAGTTAAAAATTTGATATTAATGAATATGTTATGTGTTAGTCACATACATACAATGTATGTCTGACATCCTTAACAGGTGTCACATTTAGAATATTTGAATGAAGAATATTTATTAAAATAATAAATAATGTTTTTACTATAAACAATTATAATGCTAATTTTTAATAATTTAATTAAAAAATTTGGAACAAATTTTTGTATTGTCTATCCTTATAATAAAACTCATAGGTTTTAAGAATAGCTTTCACTCGTTATCCCTAACTTTAACTATCTCCATTTTAAATATTCAATTTATCATATCAAGCTCCCAAACTTGTAATTTTTATCCCATAAAATTCTAAAAACTATTTTGCGATGAGAACTCTACCAAAATAATCCTAGGGTATCTCGTGAATATTATAAAATATAGTTTTAACCTTATTTTAATAGGATATGTGGTGCTACATAAGTGCCACATGTCCTCTTAATTAATCTTAAAATATTATTTCTAAATTTGATTTTTAAAATTAAAGAATATAAAAAAAAAAGTTTGATCTTCCAATTCTATTCTAGATCCGAAACCACGCACTGTGGAGTTTATGAGTTGACTGTTGAAGAGGGTCTCGTGTTCTCGCCCAACTGGATGATAAAGAACTTGCAGCTGCAAGAAGGTAAACTCGTTAGCTTGAAGAGTGCTAGTTTGGAAAAGGGAACTTATGTAAAACTGTAGCCTCATTCTATGGAATTCTTACTCCAAAAGCAGCCATAGAAGAGGGCTTGACTTCCAAGTGTGTGTGTTTTTTTTTATGAAACCCTAATTCTGAATTTATCATATTACGTGGGGATAATTTTGTAACTGTATAAAAGTGGAGTCTATTTCATCCGATTAAGTTCACAGTACGTTTGGATCGGGTTAAAGAAATAGAGTGTAATAGTTATAAGTGTAACTTTTAAGGGAGTAACAGTTACAGGTGTAATGATTAAGTTGTTAATCTTGTTTGGCAAATGAAGAGTAATTGATAAATTGTAATGTGACAATTTTTAAGAAAAAAATTATATAGTTGATAAAATTTATTATTAAATATTTAAAAATAATAAAAATAAATAAATAATTGTAGACAGCAGGGTTTAGCGCGCGCCTAAGTTTATTGCAACCGCGACACTATTTGAGCTCAGGGCTGTAGGGAATACACTAACTACTATCACAAAGACATGGCGTGGAGATGAGGAGTCGCCACCTAGGGTAATAACTGGGACAAATCGAAAGTGGTGGTAACTCGATTCTCTAATACAAGCTAGCACCACAACCAGGAGTTTTGGATACGGAATACCAACTTCTTTTAGTCTTGTGTTCATTTAGAATTATTTTATGAATTAATATCTTATTCCCTAATTACATGCAATTTCATTAAACCCTAAACGAACATCCATCTAACCCTAAGGCAATCAATCCATGAAAAAACACATAAAAAATGAATTCAAAGTGCAACGCCCCTAAATTCAAACTACATTTGATTTTAATTTAAGTTAACTAAATCTACATATTTTATTTACAAGTGAAATGGAACTAAAGGTGGGCCTACATTTTGATGATTAGTGAGCCTAAATCTATTTATTTTAATTCTAAAGAAAATGGGCCTAA
>CATIWM010157387.1:0-24247 GCA_949671775.1 Mallotus repandus | reverse complement strand
CAATTAAGGCTTCTTGTAGCTTCTTGGACCTTAACCTTGTAATTGGGCCTTGTGGCATGATTAAAGGATCCTTAGCTTTATCTTTGGGGTTCTTGTTGTCCTCTCCATCAAGTCCATCTTCAAGCTTGGCCATGTCCATATTACTTAGACTTGGCATAAGATACTAGGACATGCTAATTTTGAGTTGATTGATGAACTTAGAGGAAGTGATCTTGTGGATGTGTTGCCCAAACTCAACTTCATTAAGTACAAGACATGTGATGTTTGTCAAAAGGGAAAGTAAGTTAAGCCATCCTTTAAGCTCAAAAATAGAATGTCTATTTTCAAGCCTCTTAAGCTAATTCACATGGACTTATTTTTACCTACTAGAGTTGCTAGCTTAGGTAGAATGCATTATGCATTTTTCCTTGTTGATGATTACTCTAGATTTACTTAGGTGTATTTTTTAGCTCATAAGAATGATGTTTTTAATGCTTTTAAAATTTTTGCTAAAAAAATTTTAAAAGAAAAGTGTATTTGTATTGCAAGCATCAAAAGTGATCATGAAATCAAATTTAAAAATGAACATTCTAATGCTTTTTGTGATGAAAATGGTATTTTATACTTATTCTTCTTCTAAAACTCCTTCATAAAATTAGGTAGTTGAGAGAAAGAATAATACATTAGTTAAAATGGCTAGAACTATGCTTCATGAGTATAATTTGTCATTATACTTTTGGGTGAAAGTTGTTAAGACCACATATTACATTTTAAATCGAGTTTTCAAAGATCAAGTTTGATTAAAACCTCTTTTGAGCTTTAAAATAATAGATTACCTAAAATATTATATCCTAGAGTATTTGGATACAAATGCTTCATATTAACCAAGGAAAACATTGAAAAATTTAGTTTCGGAGCTTGTAAAGGCATTTTCTTAAGACAGTCCATCTCTATCAAAGCTTATAGAGTCTTCAATAAAAGAGCTTTAGTTATTGAATAGTCAATGCATGTTATCTTTGATGAATCCAATCTCGTTGATCTGAGAAAGGATATTGTTCATGATGATATTGTAGATGACTTCACAAGCCTTTATAATTGAAAAGGCCAAACAAATAAGAATTGAAAAGGCGCCTTAACCCTTAATAAAGGTAAAGCTTCCAAAGGATTGGAAATTCAAAAAAGATCATCCAAAGGAACTCATCATTAGTGACACATCAAAGGAGATAATCATCATATCTCATTTTAGACCTTTAATTAATCTTACTTTCATCTCTCAAATTTAATAAAGTTCACTAGTGTGGCCTTGGAGGATGAATATTTGGTCATTGCAATGCAAGAGGAGCTCAATTAATTTGAGAGAAATAAGGGTTGAAACTTAGTTTTTAGACCTAAAAATCACCCTATCATTGGCACCAAAGGATTTATAGGAATAAACTAAATAAACAAGTTGTTATAGGAATAAGGCTAGATTAGTGGTCAAAGGTTATAATCAAGAAGAAGACATTGATTATGATGAAACTTTTGTCCCTATTGCAAGGTTAAAGGCCATTAGAATGTTGTTTGCATTTGCATCTTATATGAATTTTAAGTTTTTTTTAAATGGATGTGAAAAGTGCATTTTTGAATGGTTTTATTTAAGAGGAGCTATATATTGAACAACCTCTGAGTTTTAAATACCATGAATTTCTAAATCATGCTTTTAAGTTAACTGAGATATTGTAAGGATTTAAATAAGCTTCTAGTGCTTCATATGAAAGGTTGAACAACTTTCTATTAGAGAAAGGATTCTTTAAGGAAAATGTTAACACGACTCTTTTCATAAAGAAATCCAATAATGACTTATTAATTGTGAAAATTTATGTTAATAATATTATATTCGGTGCTACTAACCATTGCTTGTTGAGGAATTCTCTAATTTAATGCAAGGTGAATTTTAGATAAGTATGATAGGCAAACTTAAGTTCTTCCTTGGACTTCAAATCAAATAATACGAGGATGAGATCGTAATCAACCAAGACAAATACACAAGGGACATCATCAAAATGTTTGGAATGAAAGGTGTCAAGGCTAGCAAGACTTCAATAAGCACCTCAACCAAGCTTAGGATGGATGAAGGTAAAAAGCCGGTTCATGAAAAGCATTATAGAGGTATAATCATATTCTTTAGTTATTCACTAGTAGACCAGATATCATGCTTGCTACTTGCTTGTGTGCTAGATTTTAATCTAATCCTAAAGCATCACATTTGAATTTAAGTATTTCTTTAGTAATATGCACTTAGGACTTTGATACCCTAAGAGCAATGCATTTGACTTAGTTAGTTATTCAAATGTAGATTTTTCAGGTAGTCTATTAGACAGAAAAAGAACTTTTCAAAACTTGTCAATATTTAAGACAATGCTTAGTATTTTGGTTTAGCAATAAATAAGTTTCAATTGCTTTGTCCACCATCGAAGCCAAATATATGGCGGCTAATTATTATTGCTCACAAGTATTGTGGTAAAAACAATAACTTAAAGACTATGTTATTAAGGTTCATCACTTTCCCATCAATTATGACAACACAATTGCTATAAATCTAACTAAGAATCCTATCCAACACTTTAGGACCATATTGCAATACTTTCTAAAAATATTTTCATTATGTAACTTTAGTTATAAAAGGACTAAATTGCACCATTTTTAAAAGAATTTTGGACTCAATTGCAAATTTTTTAAAATTTCAAAGGCCAATCTAAACTTTTTCTCATGATTATTGGAATTAAATGGCAGCTTGTGACACCTGTTCAAGTCTAATATAGACATGCTCATGATCTATCTTATGATCGTGAAGAAGTAATCATGAGTTGTGCTCATTATTGTGACATGCTTCCTCACGATCGTGAGAATGTTTCTTGTTGAATTAAGGAAATGATCACTTCTCTTTTTTCACACTCCTCTTCACCTTTCCCAATCCATAATAGCTTATAGAGATTTGTAACCTCCCAAACTAATTCTAGGGTGATTAGGAGCCCCTTTTTCTTCTATATACACCCTACTTTATAGTTATTTTTATCAAAAAATTAAAATCTTAACCAAACTCTTGCTAATTTTTCTCTCAAGTGTTTTTACCCATTTTTCTCTTTTACTCAATATATTTATCATTCCTTTTTTATTCTTTCCTTTTCATTTATCTACACCACACCTTTCTTATACAACTTATTCATTCTTATGGTCCAAAGAAAGGCATATCCTCTACTTATCCTCCACAAGAGCAACTAAGGAGCAAATTATAAGAACTCCAGCTATTTATTACACCTCTGCCCAAATTAAAGAAAGAACTGCCAAATTCAGTGAGCGGCAAATTATTCATACTCTTTACATGGTAAAGAGCACATTTAAAGAGCTTGGAATACATGATGACGTAAAATCCCTTTCAGATAAACACAACCTATACAACTTTGCATTTAAAGCTTTTCCCTCTTACCCTTCACTTGTTGAATTTCTTGCTTCATTCACCCTTAAATATTCCAAAATTGATGATGCCAACCCCTTGTATAGTATGAGATTCAAACTTAGGGGCAAAATCATTACATGACCGCCCAAGATTTTGATACCTTGTTTGGTTTTCTATAAGGGAGAGCAATCTAAACCCCAATAACTTGGATGCCTCATAATTTTTTGTCAATGCAAAGCAAGCCAAACTTTGAAAAATATGTTATAGGAGTAACCAAAGGATTGAAATCCAAATCCTTGTGGTACATAAAATGTTTCTTTTCCTACACTATCAATGTGCTTGATGACCTCTATCTTTTACATGCTTTATTAAATAACGAAAGGATTGAAATTGGTAGAATGCTTTAATGATGTATTTAGCTTGTTAATGATACTATTTCAAGTAGCAGTAGCAGTAGCATTAGGGGAATAGTTACTAAAATTGCACCTTGTTTTGGCCTTTTTTTGAACAACCTTCTCTCTATTCCTCCTTCATACATTAATACTATATTCTTCAAAACTTCTAAGTAGTTCAAGTTGGTGAATGGTATGTGGCACTTTAAAGATGCCCAAGTTATTGATGACCAACTTGAAGAGGAGCTTGAAGAGATTGAAAGGGTGAGGACTATGGGTTTAGAGGCCATTAAGCAAGAAATGGGTGCTCAACCACATGAGGAAGGAGAGCCTTCCATAGGAAGAAAAAAGAGAGCAAGATGATAAGGTGAATCAAACACTTAAGGAATGGAAGGTGAACCGGTATGGATTAGTGATATGTTTGATAGAATGAGTCCTTTGGAGACTAATTTCAACTCCCAATTCTATCACATGGATACTCACCTTAATCACCTTCAATTTAACGTGCATTATCTCTAATAAAGATAAGGAATTAAGTGCCAATGACAACCTCAAAGGTTTGGAGAGCCTCACATACCCTACGACAATAAAGGCCATGATAGAAGAGATGATGCTCAAGCTTGAAGACTTTCTTGTTATTTTATTTTTGTTTTGTTTTTATGCATTATGTAATCTTTATTTTCACTTTAGCATTAGCCTCTCTTGAACCATATTTTTTCTTTAGTTATGTTGTGTTTCGTTACTTTATTTTCATGATTAATATAATAGGTTGTTTGTGTTCAATGCTTCTTTATAATATCTTTTTAAGCTTAGAGAGATTAGTGATTTGATGATGAAATTTGATACTTAATGATGATAATTAATGGTGATTTCATAATTATAATTATGGACCAACTGCTCATAACTTAAACTAAATGCTTATAATTTAACATAAGTTGTAAATTTCATATGTCATAAACTTAATGCATACATTAAGGGGGAGTTCAGAAACTCCATACATTAAGAGGGAGTAACTTTACACACTTAAATTTACACACATTTTTTAATCACTCAAAATTGGTTTATCAAAATTAAAAAAGGGGAGAATGTTGATCATTTGCATGATTAATATTTAATTATCCATATTTTGACCTTAACAACTTAATTTTGATTTACTAATTCATATGCCTAAGTGTGTATATAAGCCAGGTTCATGTTGGTGATCATTTAAAGGCAAAGAACTCAAGTTTCCTAAAGATCCAACAATCTTCACAATTAGAGCCACAATCATAAGCATATTAGATATGATCATGATCAAGTGCCTCATAACTATGAGCCAATGAGCCATCAGTTTTAAAATATTACAGTGGTCCTCAAGATCAGTCCAATGATCATGATCATATCATGGCTGCTCATGATTGTTCAAGCTCTCATAAGCATTAAGTTATAGTGCTTCTCACAATCTAATTCACAACCATGAGGAGACTTAGATCATTTGTGACCATCAAGGCCTCTTAGTACTCAAGTTCATAGTGCTCTTTACTAGCACCCTATGATCATAATTAAACTAGTCATGATTATGATTAGGCTCACGACTTATATGTTAAGCTTGCAACAATCAAAATCAAATGGCAATGACTAGTTCTTTATCTCCTACAATTGTGATTGTCTTCCTCATAATCATGAGCATGTATATTCTTGCAAAAAGTTAAAACTTCATTTAATGAATAGGGAAAAGCTTGGGGACAAATTTAATGCTTCTTAGCAATCATTTTTCACTCTCTTAGTAAAAAATTAAGCTCTAGAACTTAATTCAAAAAGTTAGAAAGTTTGGTGAAGCAATTATTTCTTCGAAATCTACTCAACTTCAAGCAGTCATTATTATTCTTTGTAAAATAATTAATTATGATCTTTAAAATCTTTTGAGAGTTTAGGTTTGTGTGATTAGAGCTAAAAATTCTTGTCTTTTACTCCTTGGGTTAGGAAGAAATGAAGTGAATTTGTTTAAGTGGGAGCTATAGGAGATTCTCTCATTTCTCAATGCAGTAAAAAGTAAACTATTGTTACTCGCTCTAGCATAGAGTTTGAGTATCGTGCTCTTGCAGATGCCACATCAAAATTACTTTAGCTTCATTAGTTATTAAAAGATACAGGTATCATACATCATTCAACCACTATTCTTCATTGTGATAATCAGAGTGCAATTTCTCATAATGATATGTTTCATGAATGCACTAAACATATTGAAATTAATTGTCATTTTGTGTGTCATCATATTGCTCAAAGTACTATCAATCTTCAATCAGTAGCATCAGTAAATTAGACAATGGATATCTTCACCAAATCTCATCTTCCTGGTCGCTTTCAGGAATTAGTCATGAAATGCAAGCTGGCATCAACAATTCCACCTTGAGTTTAGGGGGGGTATTAGCATGATGATAAGGATTGTGATAATCTTCTTATTTTAACCTTCACTTTTCACTATCTCTTAAGTTCTTCCTATTATATAGATTTTTCTTATTGTAAATGTTATTTTTTATTATAAAGAATCTTTCCCTTTCTAATTGTATTTTGTACATTATAAATAAACTTTGTAATGTATAATACACACAATGCAGTAATAGATGTTCTTTTATCATAATAATAATTATTAGCTTGTTATAATTGTTTGGCATTGAGGTTGGGAGTTAAAATCCAAATATTTAATAAGAGAACGATCGATGGGGTGGCTCCAACATCTCAACTCTAGCTCAACGCGATCATACTCCAAAATCAACACAATTAAGCTAAATGTTTGGGCTAAATTGAAACCTCTCTAATGCTTAAGTTAGGAGACACCTAGGTAACAGTCCAACATGGAAAATATGAAGTGTAGTACAAATGAGAAAAGGGAATCCTAATCTGAGATGATAATAATGAAAGTGAACTCTCAAAGGTTTATGAATAGGTAGAATGATCGAAAGAAAAGAGAAGAAAATGAAGAAAGAGAAGAAGAAAAAGAAGAAATGATATATGTACCTTAGCTTTCTTTCCCCGCTTATATACTTGTTGAGGTTGGTAAGAGTTATGATTGGCCAACGGGTACTAGAACTATAGTGTTTGGTAGGTGTGATCATGCTCTGTCACTCAACCCATACTTGTTAAGTGAACAGTAACTGATGAATGGCGGCATTTAATGCTCTGCAAGAAGCTGGTACATAATTTCCCAAGTGGGTATTCTTATTTAGGAGATCTCCCGACAATCCCACTTAGAGATTTCCCAAATGGGATGTAAGTAGATAAGGCTGACTGAGGAGTTAGCAAGCTAGGGTCAAAAATATTATGACGTGGTGGGTGTAACAAAAATAATTTCCTAAAAATATTATGACGTGGTGGGTGTGACATGCCATTGTGACCATGTTGACTTTGACCAAAGCTGATTCTTCATGTTCTAGCAGCGATGATGTTAGAAGAATGTTTACAAAGCAAATTCTTATTTAAACTAATTTTCTTTCATATATATAATTGTTTTTTAAAAAACCTTATTTAAATAATTTTAAATAGTAATGGTGGATCATAAAAAAAAATACAAATTGCTATATTGGATTAGCAATATGTTTTATACATACTTAAGTTACTAAAACAATTATCAAAGAATAAACATTATGAAAAAAAAGTAGTTAACACTATTTAAAATAAAAAATTACAAATTTGATATTTAAACTTTTCAGTTTTTTCTATTTGAGAGATACAATTAATCTTGTATTCCTTAATATACATTTAAGAGATATGACCATTGGACCAAATCCAATGACAATAATAAAAGTTCGAATACGTTTGCATAAATTTCAAGTTTAATATCATAATTGCAACTTCAATTTGATTTTACTAAGGGGTCGTTTGGTTCATACTCTGAAATCAAAATCAAAATGAAGGGGAATAAAAAATAGAATGAAAATTTTAACAAAGTGTGGTTAGTTTACAAGTGAAGTGGAATCGAAATCAATATGAAAATTTATTAAATAATAATTATTATAAATTTATATATTTTATTTCATTACTTTAAAAAAATATTATATTTCATAAATTGTAATAGTATATTACAATATTTAAAATTTTGACTAATATATAATTAATTTAACTTAATTTTATGGGAATAAAAAATTATTTCTTATCCATACAATGGGAATGGGTGATTTCTATTGACGGGGTAATCCAGTCTCATTTCTATGTAAAATTTTAATAAACCAAATACTAGGAATGAGAATCACTAATTCCGACTTCGATTTCCACTCTTATTTTTTATGAAGCAAACGACTCCTAACATTATGTTTGATTCAATTTCACCAAAGAATTCATTTTATTTCTAAATGAATTTCAAATGGAATTCATTTCCAAATGAATTTCAAATGGAATTCATTTCCAAATGAATTTTTATTAATAAAGTGTGTTTGGTTCAAATAAATAGTATATGGAATTCATTTGAAATGAATTCAATATCTTATTACATTATGTTTGGTATAAATTTAAAATTCAAGTTAATTTTTAATTTTGATAAAAAATTCTCCTTTAGATAGAAAAATATCTTTGAAAATAAAAATAAGGGATAATTACTATTTACCCCCTGAGGTTTGTTGTATTGTATTAAGTAGTCCCTAACTTTTAAAAATTAAATTTATTCATCCCTTACTTTTAGAGAAATAAATTAAATGGTCATTCTGCTATGTTTTCTATCAAATAGCCGTTAAATGGATATGAAATGACCAAAAAACCAAGTGTTTGCTTTTTGTATGACAAAATGATGCCAAAAGGCCTAGCGCAAGCAGATCAACATCTCACAAGCCTCTCATGGGCATTTCATTGAATAATTGATGCACATTACCCCCATCACCACTGTTGCACCACTATTACCCCCATCACCACCATCACCACGTCTTCTTTCCCCACCTCTACCACCCTTATAACAATAGCAACAACCACCACTACAACAACAACAACAACAACTATCATAAAGTAAAAGAGTAGTAATAGTGAAATGAGAAGGAACTGTAAAAGAGTAGCTTGAGCTCTACTGCACTTCACAATTCATTACAATTCCAATAAACATCTTCTTGTCTCCTCCTATAGCTGCTCCTTCGAATCTAATCTCGCCACTAAAATGGCAACGGCTGGAGTTCAAAATATGCTTTCTGAACTCAATAACCTACTTCCTCCATTACCTCACTCTAATACCATTTCAACTCAATATGACCCTTCTATTTTTTGGGTCTTGTAGCTCTATTAGTTCTTTTGGCAATTCTTCATCTGGAATTTTTAGTGACGATTCAGAATATGATCTTAGAGTTATTCCTGGTCTTACTGCTTACCCACAACCTGAACCATCTTCGGCGATGGAAAATACCTTCGCCGCCACCACCAGGAACAACAGAAAAAGTTTGAAACTTTCATCAACTTCTTGATACTGTTTTCTTTGTATGATTTGTAGCAGGAACATTGCAGTCAGTCAATTTTTAAATATGACAAAAATCTATAGCTCTAGAGCACTGAACATGACTGCATGATTAAAAGATCAAACATTTTGCTAAAAGAGCAGAAGCGAGCCTCCATTTTTTCACTTCTAAATGCAAAGGCTTTAATGCTCTGGTTCTACCTTCACTTGGTCAATCACTATTATTAAGTTTGATAAGATGATAATCTGCTTTATGTCATAATTTCAACATATGAACTTCCAGAATTAATAGATATTTTTCCTATAAATTATCTAGGCAAAAGAACATCACTCTTTTTCTATATTATATTGTTACTGCATGCAGAAATATTAGTGGTAAATGAATTGATCTAACTGATACACTAGTGAGACTTCACAATTTGTATTTATAGGTAAACTTTGCTATTCTTATTCAACATCTCTTGTCATCATAAATGCATGTCCAGTGAGGCTAATAGGAAACCCACATGCACCAAACAAGAATAAAAGAAGCAATATGCTGCAACATGAGGTGTTCGAGCTCCACCGCCTTCTAGCTTGTCCAGGTGGGATCGATAAAGTTCTTTCTAACATCAAAGCAATGAAACCTAAAATTATGACTATTGTTGAGAGTAGGAAACAACTGGAATAGAGACGGAGGCATCAACAAGGTGAGGTGCAGTGGCGGTTGACGTGGAGGCGGAAGAAATTGAAGAAGATAAAGGAGATGAAGAAGTTGGAGTAGGAGTGGTAGGAGTCGAAGAAGCAAGATTATGTTGCTGCTGCTGCTGTTGATGATTGTGGCGGAGATGATGAGAAAGTATAATGTGGGCAATGATACATAAAAGGGTATTTATGACTTTTTCTTTTTTTTCTATTTTACATTTATTTTCTTAATTTTCTACTAATAAAATAGTTAAAATATTGACAGAATGATTATTTAGTGTAACGAAATCAAATATAAGGGACGAATAAATATAATTTTTAAAAGTTAGAGGCCACTTAATACAATACAACAAACCTCAGGGGACAAATAGTAATTGTCTCTAAAAATAATGAGAGTTATTTTAATCATTTTAAAAATATAGACTTAAAATTTGTGAAATTCATTTGAAAATTCTAACCATTTTGTTAGAATTTGATGTACTCCCTCTGTTCATTTTTAATTGTCGTTTAAGAATTATTCACATTGATTAAGAAATGCATTAATATATGTGTAAAATACTATACTACCCCTATAATAATTTTCTCAATAAATTATTAGTTTTGTATATTCTCCAAAGTAGTGTATATATAAATAAGGGTATGATAAGAAAAATAATAATTAAAATACACTGGTAATTGAAAACGTCAAATAAATTAGAATAAAAAATCCAACTTAAAACGATAATTAAAAACTATAGTTATAATCAATTCCACAAATTTAAAAATTTGAAATTACAAATAAATTTTACAATATATTTATTTAAACCAAACACACATCATTTGCAAATAAATTTTACAAAATTTTTAAAATTCATTTAAATCAAACACACTCAAATTAAATTAAATTTGGGTGGTTATCATTAAATTAAATAAATCCATTAGTGCATATCCATAATTTGACAACCATTAATATGCAGTTATTGACCCCAGATTCTAAATCTTAAATCTTAACAGAAGCCATATGTTTAAATTAATTTAAATGCATTTTTTTCCTATATTAGATATACAGATACATTAATCGTTGTCAACATGTTAAAGATGTCAGCCATTCCGTCATGCATAAAATGCTGCAAGCAAATTAAAGGATTTTCAGCCAACTACTTCGACTTAACTAGTGCAACCAGGATCAGGCGAAGATGATGCAGTCATTATAGAGGATGATGTTTCTATGTCGATTCGATCTGTCGAGTTGGATGATATTCGTCCTTTGGTTGATTTATAATATTTCTATTCGGAATTTTTAAATTTCCAATCCGTACTCGCCCAACTGCTAGGTGCATCTTCCTCTTGGTAGCTATGAATTTATGTTCATTATTATTATTATTATTGTTATATATTCAACTACTACTAGATGCATCTTTTTCTTGGTAGCTAATAATTTATGTTCATTATTATTTTTTTCAAAAGAAAAAAAAATTAATATCACCCACATTTCCGCTGCCTTTATACTCGGAAATTATTTTCTTTTTATGATATATATTGAAAAATAATTAATTTTTTAAAAAATGCTTATTTAACAAGTTTGAGTTGCAACCTGACTTGAATATTTTAGCTATTTATAGCATATGCACATAGAACAATAAAAAACTATAAAAATGAAATACTAACGGAAGAGAGTGTTAAAATTCTACACTCTTTTGAGAAGTACGAAAGTTTGAGTTAATCACGAAAATAAGCCCTTTAAATAGTAAATTTATTTTAATTTAAATCAAGAATCATTATATATAAATATCCTATGATCTTATTATTTTATTACTAAAATTCTGTAATTTTTTATGACATTTTGATACTTTATAGTTTTAATTTTTTATTCTTATAAAATTTATAATTTGGGATACAAGTAATCTCTTTTTCCCATTGATCATCTTTAAAAATTAACAATTTTATATTATTTGATAGAGAAAAAAGACAAATTTATCCATGTTAATGTCAGACAATAATAATTGAAGAAATAAAAAAAAAATCTCTATCATATTCTTATTTCTAAAAAATTTAATTCCTGTTAACAATAACACTTTTGCTAAAATTTTAAATCATGAAAAATCGATTAAAATTAAAATTTAATTTTTGTTTTTTTGTTTTTGGACAAACAATTACAATATATATATATATATATTTGTCCAATACAGTATATATTAATTAAATCATATTAAAATAAAATTACAAATATTACAATAGCATAAAAAAATAAATTTTTAATAATAAACTGCTTAAAACACATCCTACTTATCTATCATTTTCCTTTTAAAATTTAATTAATAATCTCTTATCTCTAACCGGCATTGATGATGTATGAGATCAAGTCACTCTTTATCAAAATAACCTTATATTGCTAACAACAAGGAGAAAATGAACATTATTGGACCGACAATTTTACTAGTTCAACTTTTTTTAAAAAAAAAATTTTTTTGAGTTGATTTTAGTATTTCAACTTGCAAAAAAGTGAGACCCATTCCTTATCAATTAATATGAACATTGTGTTCCAGGCTATACAATATTCTTTACCTATTTGTGATTTCAGAAAATATTTTTTTAGAGAAAGATAAGTCTTTTATTGAAGATCAAAAATTTATTTTAGTAAATAAATAATATAAATAAAGTGCAATCAAAAAGTATTGAACTACATTTTTATTTAGAATATAAAATTATTTATTATCATTTTTCAATCGGGTTGATAAAATTAATTGATTTACAACTTGATCATTCGTTTAATAATATTTATCTTCGATTTTATAGTGTTGATTAACCATTAATTGACATTATAATCTTTAATCGGGTAAAATTGTAAATATATCAACAATATCATCCATTCTATAGTGTTGATTAGTAATAAATCGACTTTATAATCTTTAATTGAATAAAATTGTTAAAATATCAATAAAAATTTTACAATGAAGAAAACTATAAACTTCATAAAAGATAACTAATAAAATTTTATAGAGCAATTAACAGCTCCACAAAGAAATATTTAAAATTCCAAGAAAAAAAATTAGTTCTAAGTGAGTAAAGAAAACATTGAAAATTAAACTAAAATATATAATTCAAATCAATGGTTAATTACCCAGTGAAAAAAGAATATTCAAACTTAATTTTGATTTTGTTTTTAATTTATTAGAAAGTGATATAGTGTGTTATATTTTTATCAAAAATCATAACATATATCTTCTGTTAATATTGACAAATAATGACTAAAAAGATTAAAAGTTAAATTTTCAAATTTCTTCAAATAAAAATATTTACCTAATAATTCATTATTTTAAGTTCAATTATCAAAATTGCACCAATAAAAAACTTGAAATAGCACTACATTCTTTCTAGCGCAAATTAAATATTCACGACATGTTATATATGAAATTAATTAATATTTATGTTTTATAGCTAAAGTAGTTTAAAAAAAAATTATAACCTGATATAAAATTTCTTACATAAAAATTCAATAGGATTTTTTTTTGGAACTATTAAAACGGTGCATTAAACTAAAATAGAGGTTTGATACAAAAGTTTAAACAAACCATTGGGTGGATTTGAGACCCATGGAGGATTATATGTAACAGTGTTAATATTCCTTATCATCCAAGAGGTGTGGATCAGTTGTCAGGGATTTTTTCAGCTTAATCAGAAATTTTGAATTCAAATCCTGAATATACAGCCACTATAAAACTTTTAAAGTAGATTTTTACTGTCCTTTATGGTCATGTCCGAATCGAGCAGAAATTAATCTGAATATTCTACGGACTTAAAGGTGTCTCCCACAATTGGAGTTGTTCCAAAACACCTCATGCTAAAAGAAAAAAAAAAATCCTGACCACCCGGTCAACAGCTTGATTAGCTTCTCTATGTACAAAAGAAAACAGATAATGATCCTCAAGATCAGTTATAACCCGAATGTCTCGGACCAAAGCAAGGATTTCCCATGGAATATGATCATGATGGCCCCGGATTGCCTTATGCCTTAATAACCAGCTGGGAATCAGTTTCAAAGAGAGCCTTTGGAACAGCTTTGTATTTTGCCAGGCAATTGCAGCTAGAATTTTACATCACTAAATCTAACTTTTTTAGTTAATGATTTTTATTCTGAGGTTGATTGAAAATTTAAGCATACTTTGTTAAGAAGAATATGAGATTGACAGCTAAAACAACACTTTAATTATTTGTGCTTATCACCTTGTAGAAAGTGATAACCTCAAGTGCTTCTCATTGGTTGAGTTCCACAAATAAAATAAAATATCAAATTTATACTGTCAAGTCGTGGTGGTGAGATCATAACCAAAAAAAAAAAAAAAAAAAAACTCTAACACCCACATTAATTAGAACACGTGGCCACAAGGACCGAATAAAGCTGTAATAATATTTAGGAAAATTTTTAAAGGCTTAAGTTGACATCACATCAACTTAAACATTAATTTGACCAAAAAAACTTAAACCATTATATTATATGATAATGTTAGTTGTTTGCTGCGCTTGCAACAGGGTAATGTATACTTGATAAATTATATTACTGTATCTCATTTTTTTAATTACATTAATAATTAATTAATTAATTAATTATAAATTATAAATATTTAAATTATAACATGATTAATTCATTTAATTCATTTTAAGTTTTAAATTTTAAATTTTATCATTTTAAATAAATTAATAAAAAATTAACATTTTAAAAAAATTTAAAAATAAAATTTAATTAATATTGCACACAATGTGAAAATTGCTCTCCAAAAAAATTTATCTAGTATCGCTGTCCTACATTATATGAATTAATTTTATGTGTGACGTATAGTTGAATTGGATACCATGCAACTAATTGCATAATAAAGGTAAAATCTATCATTAGACCCCTAAAATTATCGATTTTTTAGCTTTAGACCTATTAAGTTTTATTTTATATATCTAGACCCTCAAATTTTACAAATTTAAAGTTTTAAACCCTTCTATTAATTTTTTAATATAAATTATTTTCTTTTGATTCATAAAGTTTTATATTTCTAACATTTATATCATTTTTTTTACCTTTTAACACTTATATCATTTTTAAAATTTTTTGACCGGTAAAATTAAATTTATTTATTTTAATTTTTAATATTTTAAATTATTAATATAAATTTATATGCATTTTTAAATAATTTTAAATTTTAAATTTTAAAAATAAATAAACAAGTTAATGTTAAGATAAAAAAATTATAAAAAAATTATTATTTTTTACAATATTTTAAATTATACTAATTTTTTTTTCAATAGAACTTATGTTTTCAAAATAAAATATTTCGATAAAAAGAACACCATAATTAAAAGAAATTATGATAAAAAATATTTTATAATTCTTTAAAATTTAAATTTTATATTTTTAATACATTTTTAGTTTATTGTACAAAATTTTAATTAAATTATTATGAATAAATTTTTATAATATAAAATTTATAAATTGTGGATACCAATGCATACGTATACATCACAAAAAACAGTGATAGATTTTCCAAGTAGCTCAAAATTTTTATAACCATTATCTTAACGTTCATTTTTTTATCATACTTTTTGTGTACATGAAAAAAAAAATTATATTATAAACATTTATTCACAATAATTCACAATATTGTGAAAAACAATAGTATTATAATAATTTTTTTATCTTAGCATTAACTTGTTTTTTATTTTTAAAATTTAAAATTATTTAAATATATATATATAATAATAATTTAAAATATTAGAAATTAAAATAAGTAAATTTAATTTTTACTTGTGAAAAATTTTTAAAAGTGATATAAGTATTAAAAAGTAAAAAATAGTATAAATGATAGAAATACAAAATTTCAGAGATATAAAAGAAATAATTTGTGTTAAAAAATTGATAGAAATATTTCAAATTTTAAACCTATGAAATTTAAAGACCTAAATATATAAAAAAAAATTTGAGGGGTCTAAAGCCACGAATCCAAAAAATTTAGAGGTTTAGGATGGGTTTTGCCTATAATAAAAAACAAAAGTCAAGCATGACGAACCAAATTTTATAAAGGACAATATTAATATTATATAACAAATGCATGAACCACTTCTTCTCTGAGTTTAATTTTAATTTAATATATTTATAATATTTTAAATTTAATATATTTTATCACTTTAAATTTTAATTATTTTAAAATTTTAACTTATATAAATGTAATTTATAAAATATTTTTAATGGATTTTATTTTAATTTATAAAAGAATTATTGAAATATTTAAACGTTTAGTTTACAAAAATTAAAATATTTAAAATAATTGTCAGAGATTGAATAGTATGATGTTATAACTCTTTTCAAAAAATCAATAGGCTAAAAGTTTGATATTTATCTTCAGCTTTTCAATTTGAAAAAATATTTTAAATAATTAATTTATAAATTAAAAAACTAATAAAAAATTATTGAATTTTGTTGGTTGTTGTTTGTTTTATTGGTGCGTGTTTCATCCATTACTTTTAGGTCAAGTAAAGCAAAGTGACTAATCAAGGGACAACAAAAGATTACAGCATGCCACCAATGGTTTTAGAAAGAATCAATAAAACTGTATCGAAACACAAATTGATGCCTGCTTTTCCCCAGCCAAGCTTGGTGAAGCCAAGCTGCTTACATAGGCCCGTGTAGAGTCTCGGGTTTGAAATCCTGTGTACTTGAAATTGTGTTTCTCCTCCTCTCATTACTGTAAGATTAAGAGTGTAATCAAGTCGAACGGTTCATTTGTTAAATTAAACAAGTTGAGCCTAAACTTAATTTTGAGACTCATAAACTAAATAAGATAAATTTAAACTTTCTTAAGTTCGAAACGTTTACGTTCGCGAATAGACTCATTTACTAATTTATTAATTTAAATATTAGTATTAAATGGTAACATTAAAAAGAAATTATATACTTATAATAAAAATTATATATAATAATAATAATTAATGAGTAAAAAATAAAAAAGAATGAGAAATTATAAAAGAGTTCGTTGTCATTTTTATATAATTGACAATAAATAACAGAAATTTAGAAAATGTAAATAATAATAAAATACGTTAGAATTTGTGATATGAATTTAGTTGGAGGTTTAATAAGTTCATGGTGCGATATCTTCAATGAAAAAAATGAATTTATGGAATTTTCTAGAGAGTTGTGGTGGAGCACAAAGATGGTGCCGCCCCATGGTATAGACTTGCTCTATTAAAGAAAATCCAATTTTGAGAATAATATGGCCGTGTCCGACCTTATACAGACGTGTAGAATTTCAAGTGATCCGATAAGATATTTCTAAAGAGAAATCTGTTTAGAGACACAAGTATGTCTCCAACACTGTTCATCTTAATTTTGACGAACTTACAATTTTCGATCCAAAAGTAAACACGGTACAAATTTACAGTGGTCGATCCATAAGCAAACATGGGTATTTAATTTAATTTTTCTGAATAAAAATTAAATTATAATAAATAAATTTTTTTAATATAATTTTATCTGTTTCTCTTTGTAATTTTATTTATATTATAGATATATTATACTATAGACATAGGTAACAAAAAGTATAAGAGTTCTTAGCCTTAAGAATTTATGATTGTGGGATTGTTTTGAATTTTAATTTTATTATAAGCTCATTAGAAAAGGAGGCAGTTATTTTTTTTTTCTTACACGGGGTGTAATTAACTCAAATTGAGTTAAATTTTTAAAATTACAGGTTCGATCTTTTTAAAAATTAATGAACTCGAGCCGAGTTTCAACTTGTTAAATTTTTAAAATTTTGACTCAAGCTCATTATTGACGAGTTCAAGCTGAACTCGCAAACTAGGCAAACTCAATATATTATATAGTTAAATGGCTTGGTCCATCATAATTACTTGTCTAGGCTCGCTTCTAGACAATGACATTTTATAAATTTATTTACTTTTCATTTGTCTCATTTTCAACGTGAGATTTTGTATTGTAAAACTATATACCATAAAAAATTATATTCTCCTTACAATTTTTCTTTTATTTCATATTCAATGTGCAATTCTAAATCTCAACATTATACACTATAACCATATATTTCCATGCATTTTCTCCAACAAATTTATTTTTTCAAACTAAAAATTAAATAACTAATTATGATTGAGTTTTAATTTCTACAATTTATAATAACTTTTATATATATTTTTTGAACTAGTATCTTACACTATAGGATCTACCTTACACTGTAGCATCTCAAAAATGTTTGTGAAATTTTAGCTTTTACAATGTTTCACTTAGAGAAAAAAACAAATAAATCAATAGTGTTTCACCTTTTGAATTTTTACTATTTTCATGTTTAAATTAACATTTATTTTTTTTTACTTATTAATATGTTGTATTTACTTAACGTTGTTATTGATGCTAATATTAATTTAAATTACTAATATATAATTTTTAGTATATTTAATAATGTTTATTTACTTAATACTACATTACTATTTCATTATATTTACTCGAAATTATAGTTACTTAATACAAATACTAATTTACACAAAAATTATATATTACGCATATATGGTTTCTTATTATACTTAGTAATTTAGGTTTTATTTATATATTGTTGTTGTTGGGTTGTCGTTGGGTTGTTGTGAGGTGTTAATTTATTTAGTTGCTGACAATTATTCAGACATTAAAATAGAAGGACTAAATGAATATTTTGCAAAACACACGAAGACCAAAGTCATAATTTGTCAGTGCCTCTTCAATTTAAAGCCCGGCAGCTGTGAACATAACCCTAAGACCCCTACACTTCCCCATCTAACACTATAGCACCTATCACCTTCTCCACCTTTGTTCACCGGTCGAACGACCTTCGATCACCATAAAATTTTAACCATAGACATTTCTTGATGTCCTCTATGCAATGGTGGTCCTTGTTTCATAAAAAATGTTGTAGAAAATTTTAGTTTTGGCTCTAAAATTTCTATCCACGTCGTCATTGTCGGAATGCCCACGTCGTCGCCGTTCAGCCGAAACTACTATCGACAACTTGTTCTCCATCACCTTTTTTTTGAATTTTTTTTGGTAATTTTTTATTTATTCTTTGATCTCTTAATTCAATATTTATTTGGTGTATTTAAGGTATATTTGTGTTATATAAATTGTTGTGAACATGTTGGTATGTTTGGTTTGGTCAGGTGATGTGTTTCCAATGAAAAATCCTATGGGTCCCATTCGAATTCCGGTTTAAAATAGTGACCAACCAGGAAAATTATTATTCAATTTTTAATAAATAGTATAAATTTTGGTGATCAATTTCTATAAATTGGAATTAGGTCTAATTCCTTATGGATGTTGGAATAAAAATTCCAGAATTGTTACGATGGAAATTATTCTATTTCCATTTAAATTAATTTAGCTCATCGGAAATATTCTTTAAGTCTCAAAATTAATTATTAATAGTGTTTTCAGAATTATTTCAATAATTCCTTAATAATTTTTTATAATTTTCTAGAATTTTTAGGAATTATTAAGAATTTATTTAGAACTATTTATTAAATAAATATTTTGGTTGTTTAGAGAGTTTTGGAGTGGAAGCCACAGAGTTTAGGCAGTCGAGGATATATTAGCCAGCACACTCCGCCTGTAAGTTAATTTTATAAATTGTCTGTTGAAAATATGTATAATTAGAATATCATATTGTAAAGTTGAATATTTCATTCATTATGATAATGGTGATATAATTATTATTGTGGATTATACTACCATACACGATTGATATTTGTACCACATAATTTATTTGTTTTACTATTGTTAAGAATTTTAGGAAGATGTTGTAGTTCTGTTTTATTTTATTTTGTTAATAATATAAACATGTTTTGGAGGACTGGTGGAACGTGCTACCTGGTGGGTGTCACCAGAACCACGTGCGTACGGGTTTAATCTTGGATAAGATATGTGTCAGTATTGGGCTTGATTGAGCTTGTTCTCTTGGGCAATGATATGAATTAGGCTCAAAGGAGCTTATTATATCGGATTGAGCTCAATGGAGCTTGTTCTCTAGGGACGAAGTTGAGATGGACCTGAGTTAAAGTTGTTCTCTCGGAGCATCTATTATGGAATAAGTGACTTGACAATGACTGTAACATAGTTGAGCATGATCTCTCAAAACGATAGTCACTTGAATTTAAGAGAGTTAAAAGGCTAGTAGATTTGAGGTTTATGGTTCTACCATAAAAACCTATTAAAGGTTTTATTTTATTATTTAGTATTATTTTTGCATAAGCCATTTTTATACTGAAGAGATTTTATAAATTTTGGAAAGTATATTTTTATAAAAATAATTTTTAGCAAAGTAAAGGGATTTTAAATATTTATTTATTTAATGAGTTTAATGGTTTTAAATATGTATCTTAAAAATCAACATGCATTTTATGACATTAATTCACTCAGTGAGGTATGATTCACCTTAATTATTTTTTAGGATTTTCAGAGCCAAAGTCTAGTCACTCTTTGCTACACTAGATTTGTTCTTCCCAGCTGTCTTATATAGGTCCCATTGATGTTTGATATTTTGTACTTGTACTCTAGATACCGCAGTAGTTCCACTATGTTGATAAGTTATATTTGTGATTTAATTGGTTTAATTTGGATATGTGTATTATTATGACTATATAATGTGATGAATCTATATTTAGTTTTGGTTATTGAGTTGAGATGAATAGTAGTGGTGATTGAAAATATTGGGAGTGTTTATTTGCATTTTACATGTTTTAATTTTGCCTTGGTATAGAGAAAACTCTGCTGGATTTTCTTTAGAATTTTGAAGTTAGTAAATTTTTAAGTGGAAAATTTTTAAAGGCTTACAATGGGTTTCAGAAGCTTCACCCTTTCCCATTCCCTAGTGCCTGTTATGTGCCTTTAGGGTTCGGGCCTTGACAAAATTGGTATCAGAGCAATGGTTAATTTCTTATTTTTTGGTCATTGGTGTTTGTCTTTTATTGAAACTACTGCGGTGATTAGGTTGATAAATGTCACTTATTATCATTGTTGTGTTAGTGTTATGCCCTAGGCCAATTATATAATGGTCATACTTTGACTTTATCATATTTCTATTTTAATAATAAAGAGGCATTTTTATTATTACTGGCTAATTCTAGTATTATCCTTAATTAGTTAATTCTACTAAGATCATCAAGTACGTGACTTGATAGTAAAACTCTTAGATGATACTTGAACTTTAATCTAAATATCCCTAGCTGATTATTATTGTGGGAACAACAGTGAACAAAGACTAGTATGAGGTTGACTTATGATTAAGTTTTATTGATCATGTATATGAGATATTAAGTCAAACTCATAGGTACATATTTAGAGAAATGATGTACTGGATCGACCTGCTATGAGAATATCACATGGATTATTATCATAGATAATTCTCATCACAGTAGTATTATTTGAGTCTTCTGACCTGAGATCACCATGGTTTCCTACATGATAAGTTATGTATTTTAACACATCCCTACACCATACTTTAATTGGATGGTAAAGCAAGTTGTGATTGGATATATAATGAGTTGTGTGAGGAATGAGAGTGATTAAGATGGAATTTGTCCCTCAATTATTTTGAGAAGATATCTGTTAGGCCCCTCGATGAGTTAGACTGAAGAGAAATGCAAGGCCATACTAGAATGATAAAGAGTTATCAGTATCAGTTTACTTGGGATCGATAAATAATATGATTGAATAATGTAAGGATGACATAATCCATGTCTTATGTTCAATTAGGATATCATGTGATAAAAGGACTATAGTAAACGTTATGTATTAGGTTATGTCGGATTATCAACCTTCACATAACTTTGGTAGTTATAATGTCTTGCTAGAGACCAATTATGACTTGTGGGCTAAAATGGAAATTTTAGGCTCACTGCCAATGTTATGTGAACCTACAGGGTCGCACACTTAGAACAGACCCAAAGCAGACTTGGGTTAATAAGCCCAATAATTATCTCTATGGAAAAATTAAATAAATAAGTATGTATGTGTATATATATATATATATATTTATTTATTTATTTATTTATTTATGTTAGTATTTATTTATTTATTTCCTAATTTATTTTAGGTAAGAATTATCTAAAATAAAAAGGAAATGATTCTAATTTGGAATTAGAATCAAAATAGAAAAAGGAAGTTTAGACTTACCAAAATTGTTTTGGTAAGTGGAGATGTATGAAACCCTAGAAAGGATGGCTATATATACATCTTATTCTCTAGGGTTTACCAAGCTTATGCTAAGCCACTTTTTCTCCTCCTTCTTCCTACACTTCTTTTGTGAAAAGAAAATACATAGAGAGTTTTTATGTTGTGGGATAACAAATGTTCTGGTAGACCTACTTTGCTTTGGATCAGCTAGTTCGTGTGGATACCGTAGAGGGCATGATCTTTTGGTGATGTCTCAATCCGACAAAAATACGTAAAGCTCGAGGTAGGGTGTCACCGGTGTGAAACCCCTCTTATCCTTCCAACAATCTTGCCTTAAGATCATCTTGGTAAGTGATTGGAAACCCCCTCAATCAATCTAGTTCGAATTACATGGATCCGGGTTATGGGTTTAATGGTTAAAAGTTTTATTTTTTTGCTTTGTTTCTGATCCCAAAACCCAACATATTGCTTGTATAATTTGGGGTATATGTTAGTTTTCTTGTTATATTTTGAATTGAGTGATTTCTGTGTCTTTTCAGAATGAGGTGAATGCGAACAGTTCCTGCTATAGAAGTAGCAAATTTTGATGAGGAATCCTTTCAAGATGAAGCTCCTTCCTCGCTTCATAAGCTAGAAGAAGGGTTAGACCTAGGGCAGTGACAGCTCAGAGATAAAAGCAACGGTCGTAAGTAGAACCAAGAGCTCTAGAGAGGGATCTAGCAACTTTTATAGTTGGTGTAGAGGGAATTAACCAAGGCTTAACTACACTAAACCAAGCCATGCCATTGGTGCAACAGATGCTTCAACAAAGAAACCAATGGATGAAAAATATTAATGCTCTTCTTTTGTACTTCAGAGTTTGAAGAAATAAGACGGAAGATGCCCTGGACTTTATTAATACTATTAAGTCAAGGACTAGAACAGGGGGTACAAACTATCATAGGATTCTTATTGTTGAGTTATCGGTTCAAGTAGTAGCTTAAGTTTAGTTTATGCAGTCCATATAGCCCTATATGGACATTATGACTTGGATAGAGTTCAAGGGTCAATTCTTGAAGTTTTTATGTCCACCCACTATGAGGGATGCATACATGTGGTAGTTGTTGCATATCAATAGAGGAGGCAAATCAATTGAGGATTACGCAAAGGAGTTTTTCATATTGTCACGTTATAGAGAGGACGTGATGAGATATTAGCGTAAAGTAATAAACCTCTATGTGACTGGGTTAGGACCGACATATATAGGGATTCGTATAGAGGGCCACACTTTAGAGAGTGTTATAGAAGAGGCTGACAGTTAGAGAGGCGACACATAAGAAATGGTGCGATCACATACTTTTATACGAGTGGAGATGGCAAGACAACTGTTGTTCATGATACTTAGCAGCCAATGTTTCAGTTAGGGAGTATTAGTGTACAAACTGATGGTACTTCCCAGCAAAATTACACAGGTCACTATGGGCATAAAAAATAGGAGATATAGCTGCCAGAGTAGCATGCCTATTAAATTTGGGCTTGGGGCCAATAATAGCAGTAATGGTCAGAGTTCTAGGTATAGTAGTACATGCTCAGGGTCCAGTACATGTTCTAACTATGGTTAGGAACATCAAGGCCTTCACCACCTACCATCAGGAGCATGTTTTAAATGTGGACATGTCAGGCACTTTGCTAGAACATATCTGAATTCTAGTTATCAATAGGCATATCCACAAGGTTCATCTACTACAGTTGCTCAACAAACTTCTCCACAGGTTCATGTACCAGTATATCCTCAGCAAAGTGGCACTCAGTTTATGGGTCGGTAGGCTCATGGTTCAGGAGGTAGATTTGGAGGGAGACCTAGTGGCCGAGGATTTATGCAACCATTTACATCACAATTGGCAGGTCATGGACAGGCCAAAATTTTTACACTAACTCCTCAGAATGCTCAGGCATCCAATGCAATTGTGTCATGTAATCTTTCAGTATGTTATCTTTATACTAGAGTTTTATTCGATCTTGGTGCATCACATTCTTTTGTATCTCATATTTTTACTTCAAGAATGGGATGGTAACCATCCAAATTATTAGTTCCATTCTGCATAATTAGAATATAATATTGTAAAGTTGAATTTTTTTTCATTATGATAATGATGATATAATTATTATTGTGGATTTTACTACTATGCACAATTTAT
>CATIWM010157342.1:0-34774 GCA_949671775.1 Mallotus repandus | reverse complement strand
ATAGAAATTAACATAATTAAAATGAGAAACATACTTTCAATTAAATTATAATTATATGTTAATTAGTTTCATTTTATTAGAGATAAAATAGAAATTAACCTAATTAGAATATGAAATATACTTTCAATTAAATTAGAATTATATTTTAATTAATTTAATTTAATTTAATTTTGTTAGAGATAAAATAGAAATTAACCTAATTAAAATAGAAAACATACTTTTAATTATATTAGAATTATATTTTAATTAAATTAAAATTTATTAGATATGAAATAGAAGTTAACCTAATTAGAATAGAATATATACTTTCAATCAAATTAAAATTATATTTTAATTAATTTTATTTTATTTTTATTAGTAAATAACTAAATTATCCAATTTTAATATAACAATAAGTGAAAACTTTTCTGTAATTTTGCATGTCACCCTCCCCTTCGTACATTTATATAATACTAGTAAATAACCACATATTTCGCACGTGAATAAAATTTTTTAGACTCGTGATAGATAAATTATTAATTAAATATAAATTTTGACATTATTATTATTACTATTACTACTACTATTATTATTAAATAAAAGTGTTATTTATTTATATGATAATTTGATGTTAACTTAATATAATTATAATTGATTGAAATTTTTTATAAATTTTTTATTTAGATAATTATATAATATTTTTTCAATATTTTTTATAATCAATATTTTTTTCAACTATATAACTAATTTATATAAAACATATTATGATCATAACTAATCATAAGGTAATAAAATATTTTTAATTATTTTCTTAATAAAAAATTTAAAAATAATAAAAAATTATTTTTATATAAAAATTTAAATATTACAACTGTATTAAATTTATAATTTATAACAATTTTACTAATTTTTTTGAATTTCTTCAATATTTTTAATATTAATACTTTTATTTACTCAAAAAGTAATTTAATGAAATTTTTTATTTCAGTTAATAAGTAAATAATAAATATAAACTAATTAAATTTTAACTCTAATTTGATTTATATTAGATACAATATAAGTAGATCTAATTAAAATAGAAAAAATATATATTATTAATAAAATTATTACTAAAAATTTAATTAATTTAATTTTTTGAAGATAAAATAAAAGTTAATCTAATTAGAATAAAAAATATATTATATTTTAATTAATTTAATTTTTATTAGAGATAAAATAGAAGTTAGCCTAATTAGAGTAGGAAATTTACTTTTAATTAAATTAGAATTATATTTCAATTAATTTAATTTAATTTTTATTAGTAAATAACTAAATTATTTAATTTTTATATAATAATGAGTTAATATTTTTTTGTCATTTTGCTTGTCCTCCCTTCTTAGTACATTTATATTTATTATATTATATTATATATATATATATATATCTTGAAATTGAGATAGTAGTTGATGATAAGATTTTTCTACCACTTGCAAAAGGGTGGCTCCCTCTCGTTGAATTTGACAAAATATATGGTTGAAAATTGAAAGCTCATTTCCAGGCGACGAAGTAACTTTACAAGTAGTATTATATACACATGGAAAGCCAAGGTTTTCCTTTATAAATGCATATAATATATGTTCCGATTTAAGAGTCAATTTTAATTCATATATATATATATCACCATAAAATTATCATAGTTTTTATTTTTAATATCTTGAAAATAAGTATTTAATAACAAAAAAAAAAATAGTATGCATATACTGAAGAAAAACAAAAAAAATTATGCAAATTAATTAACTAACTTCACTAAAATTACTTAAATAGCTGTTAGTATCAGTTGCCAATGAATTGTTTTTGCTTAAATCATTTTTTGGATTCAAGTTTTGATATATACAATTATATTAAATTAGTTGTTAATATTTGCACTTATAGTTGTGTCTACACTGAATTATATTAACTAAAATTTAGTTAATTTCATATACCAATAGTTAAAAAAAAACCTAAAACTAGAGTTTAATTAAATGGATATAATTAACTCAAGAATCGAGATTATGTATGCTTCCTTTTTTTATTTACTTTTTTTTTTTAAATTGAGTAGCTAGGAATCAACATATCAATTAAATGCCATAAACATAAAATAGGATCATAAAAAATTAAGGTGTGGGCAACACTTGCTACATAAAACTCAAGAATATATATTTAATTAACAATTGTCATAGGACTTGTAATTTGCAACACTTGATTTTTTTTCCTCTAATCATTAAACTTAAAATTAGTAAAATTGCTTATAAAAATCATTTCCATTTTTTTTTTCTTTTGAATATTACAAATATTTTTTTTAAGCTTCATCTAAAATTCTAAATTTAACAAACACAACTAGATTGTCACGTATACTAATTAATTGATAAACAAAATTAGGACGTAATGATGAATTAGCAATTGGTGGATATAGGAAAGGAGAAGGAAATTAGTTCAATTCATGTACATTACTTAATACCACACTTGTTTTTAGGAATATGCCAAAAATAAATAAATAAAATAAAGAAGTCAAGGTCAAGTTTTTCTGTTAGCAATGGTAATGATACTCTTGATATGCAATAAGCATAAAATTTGACTCTTTAATTTAAATTATCAACATTATTTTATTTTTATTTTTATGTTTATTTGACTTATTTATTTATTTTTATTCTTCATTCGTTGTTCAAACATGATATCTACAATATTCTTTATCCTAGATTTGTAATTCTAGAAGTCTTTCTTTTTTTAAATTGATATAATTTAAACCATCTAACTTTAATAAAATAGCATAAAATATTTAATATTAATTAATATATATTAAAATTATCATATTTCAGCTAAGTTAATTATATTCATTAATATATGTATAAAGTAAATTTTTAATTCTGAACGAAATAAAAGAAATAGTTTTCAGTTATCTATGAACAGGGACAAAGCCAGGCGTGGGGCACCTGCCCCCGCTAACGCCACAAAGCTCCATTATTATTATTATTTATGTGACTGTAAAAAAAGTTATACTGAATTATTCAACCTTTGCCCCTATAGTTATAAATTATATTTGCCCCATATTAAAAACATTTTATTACTTAATTTTAACTTTTAAAAATGTAGAATTTCAATTAATTATGTATTTGATTTTAATTAATTAAAATTATAATATATTATTTGAATTACAATAAACCTTACTTGAATATTTAAACTCAAATAAAATCATGAGCTATATATTACATTTTATTATTTTCTTTTAATTTGATATAATTTCATTATTTGCAAATTCATTATAAAATAACCTATCTACATATATAAAAGCAATTCAAAATGGCTAGCTTGCCACATCAATATTTTTACTGGCTATTAATTCCAACTTGACAGTTTAAATTTGCATTACCTTTTTCATTAGAATTACTTTATTTAGTTAAGTGTAAAATATTAAATTTATAAAATTTTATTTTATAAGGCAGTACTCTCTTCTTGATCACTACGCTACTATCATTAATTTTCACTTTCTTTGCTTTTTTTTTTTTAATTCTCATAGCGGGTCATAATTTTTTTTATTTCTCTCATTTTTTTAGTATCACTTTTTTCTAACTTTTTAGAAGTATTATTTTTTCAAAATCATTTATATTATGTAAGATGAATTTATGATATTTTTTATATTTAATTTACATATGTATATATATTAATTGTTTTGATATATAGTTTTAAAAGTTATATATATTGCTTACATTAAAATAAAAAAAATACACGTTGCTATATAATTAATTTTCGAATTGTTCTTAATTTTCTTTCTATACTTATCTATTTAACAAATTACTATTTATTTGATAAAATTTATCTATATAAAAAACATTTTTAAGAAATATTTTTGTATATATATATATTTTCTTCCATTAACATAAATTCCTTGGTACGTCCCTATATATCCTGAAAAAAAAAATCTTTGGTGAAAGTGGTGGAGATTTGAATTTGAACATATATTAAAATTCTAGGGCCTCAACTTTCGTTTTGAATAATTGTTAATATGTACTCAACATTAATATTAACATCAACCTAAATTTTAATTATATATCTGTACTTGTGCCTTCCTCCATTGTCCAGGTTCAACCTATCATCATTATTCTAACAAACCATGGAAGAAAAATGATGGTGTACTTCTGGTTAAGCTCTTGCTTGGTGTCAAGAAGTTTCAGAAGAAGAAACACACCCATAGAAAAAATGTTTTTCAAAAGCCACGAAGCAACCAAGTTTGGTACTTCTTCCAACTTTTAGAAATTAATTAAACACAAACCGATTGAGGGTCAGCTTGACATTTTCTGTATGCCTATAACCGCTTTTAATTTTAAATTTTTTATCAACTTTATAAAAAAATTTTAACATAATTTTTTAATAAATCAACTATGTATGATTTGAAAAAGTATATATTGCTTTAGTATAGATAGTAAAATATTTTGTCACGAAATTAAAATATTTTATTGAAAATAGATTTTGATTTTCCACTTCTTTTTAGTTTTTCCATTGCAAATCAAGAAGTTTAGCTATCTATACTAGTTGTTAAAAATAAATTATATATATATATATAATTTTT
This sequence comes from Mallotus repandus, assembly GCA_949671775.1. Classification (NCBI taxonomy): domain Eukaryota; kingdom Viridiplantae; phylum Streptophyta; class Magnoliopsida; order Malpighiales; family Euphorbiaceae; genus Mallotus; species Mallotus repandus. The sequence goes on along the minus strand of CATIWM010157342.1, from coordinate 30,213 downwards.
CCAAAATCAACATAATTTTGAAAAACTTGAAATAAAAAATTATTAGCCGTTAAAATAAATTGCTAAACTCAATGTCAAAAGTAATTATTAATAATTTAATTTTTTTTTTATTGTATAAAATATACACGAATTATAGATAGAACCACTCTTTCACAAAAGTATTGTCAATTAAAGGCGTGTTAACTTATATATTTAAATATGCACATATTTCATAAACGATTTAAGATAAGAAAGACTTTGACAATAATTCACATTTTAAATATTTTTTCAACCCAAAATATTTTCAAAAACAGCAATCATTACACAATGTACATTTACACAATAATAAAATTTCGTCATTATATATATATATATTTTCATATTACAAGGAAAAGAGCACTTACGTTAATTACCTCTACATTTTATCATTAAAACAAATGAGGACATATTTTTCTCACATTGTCTTTTTCATCTAGCTATTAAAAATTTACACAAAAACAAAACAATGAACATTTCTTCCAGTTTTTCAAATTTGAAAATTCAATACAGAAACCTAAGTCCTAGTCTAGATTGAAACATAAGGATTATATATATATATATATATATATATTTGTTTTTTTCTAATCTTCTAGTATTTTGAATCTACTAGATATTAATTAATTTGATTTGATTCAAACAAAATCCTAATAACGATAAAACAACTAATTCATTTAATGTGATTATATATACCATAACTTAAATTTGAGACACACAAACAATATACATATCTTTTTTTATCTATAATTACTGGTATTTAAAGTCTATTAAATTCTAATTAATTTGATTCGACTCAAGCAAAATCACAATAATAACAAAACAACAAATTAATTTAACACGATTACATACATCATGACTCGAATTTAAGACGTCGCTTTCATATATATATATATCAAAGAGTATTAATTAAAATAATTTGATTGTAATCGCTATTGAATTGTCTTTGTCACTTTTGCTATTAATATTAATATTTTCAAAAATCAATATATAATTGAACTTTTCGTTAATATTTTAAAAAAATTTTCCACCTCCTTTTGACTCCATCTAACAAAGAATCCTCACATTTTGAACACATTTTGAACAAATTTGAGCCAAAAATTCAAAGGACAAGTACCTTCCAAGCAAGTAATGAATATGATTTTTCTAATGCGAAGAAAGTGTAAGTGTCAAATTGTTTTCTGAGGCAGAATTTACGCCTATTACTCCGTTTTCTCATGCATTGTTATTTTCCTGATGCAAACAAAAGTGTCGGGATTTCCAGATTGTTGAACACTGATCCCATGTACAGAAAATAATGTGCTGGAAATTTCCTTGTGGTATAACAAGGGTTTTTATTCAATTAATTTGAAGGGTGATAATTCAATGCTTTTTCAAAGTCTTTCCTCCAACATATCCTTAATACAAGATCAGGAAGAATGCAGTTGTGTTTGGACGTTCTTCATTTACTATGGACTTGTGGGTTTGAGGAATGTGATGGAAAACAAGGGGCTTGACACCAAATGCACTTGGCTTATATGTACTAACTCTATCTTTTTTTTTTCTTTTTTAATAAAAAAATTAAGAAAATTTAGTTAAACTGGTATATACATTTGGATCTGTGGTTATTATGTAGTGAAATCTATAATACGAATTAAATAATTTTATATAAGTATGCTTATCATAAACATGGTTTTTTTTCTGTCCAAGTATGAGGTGTCTTGGAAGGGCCCCAACTATAGGAGGTGCCTTTTAAGCCTGTACCATACTCAGACTAGTTCCTGTTCGCACCGAATTAGCCCATTAAGGGGTCAAGTGCTGACCATCAGAGTACTTCATATATAAGCGGGGATCAAACCCTCGATCTCACTTAAAGAACGAGAGTGTCGAACCACTCATATCAACCACTGATACTTATCATAAACATGATTTTAGTCTATATATATATATATATATATATATATATATATATATATATATATATATATATATCCATTTTTTACTTAGAAAGGAAAAAAAGTAAGAATGAAACCGTTATTTTTATATGTCTTAAAAAGAATAATATTACTCCAAACTTTTGGCAAAATTAATCAACTCTTAATTGTATTAAAAAATTCTTATTTCTCTGGTCTAATTCATCCCATGACGGAATTAACGGCATAGTCAACAAAAAAAAAAAGCAAGAGATATTCTTACCAATAGAACTTGAAGTTATTTTACTTTTTTTCTTCCAAGTGAAAGTTTAAGTAGGAAAAGTATGTCCCCACGAGTAGCCCAAGTAATAAAAGGTATGGACATTTAGTTTGAGGAGAATAAAGTTCGAGTCTTCTATCCCCTTTCTCCCCTTATAGTGTTAAAAATTAACCATCTGTACTAACAAAAATAAAATAAAATCATTTTAAACTTGGTGGGACTTGAAGATTATAAAAAATTTATCTATTCGACCTCACTAACTATAATGAACTATAAAGTTAAAAGCTAATCAATTGTTTGAAAATATAGATTTTTTTTTTCATTTACCAATTAGCCCAAAACTAATTAATGGATTCTTAAAATTACCTTATGGTATCGAAAGTGAAAATAGAGCCAGACTTTTATCCTTGTTAAAAATATTTTCTCTACCTAAAAAAATGAAAAAATTCAAATTTGAACAAAATTTGATGAACCTATATAGACATAAATACATATCTTGTAAAATTCATATAAATCTTGCTCATATAATTAAAAAAAAATCAATAACCGTTGGATCAATTAGTAAGAATTATTCTCGTTTAAGCTGCATTTGAGGTTCGAGCTATAATGTAGGTAGTTACATTAAAAAGTTGATGAAAAACTTTCACTATTTTTTATAGTTCTATCTAAATTAAACTGAATTAGTTAGAGTTCATTTTTAATAACATTTGAATCCTAATAATTTAAAAATTATATATATTAAAATAGGTAAATAAAATTACTCTAAATAGCAACAAACGTATTAATTAGATAACTTCTTTCTAAAAATAGCCTATAATTTAAAGTTTAAATTCTGTCATCATTGATTTAAAATGAAATAATTGTCTCATATTATACAATCTATATGATATGAACTCATATTAAAAAAAATTATTCCATACCATACACAACACAACAGCTAGATTCTCACTCATAACACACACAAAAAATCTAAGTGCCAACTGCCAAGGCATCGAGTAGCTAGCTACAAAACAATATCTCAAAGAAGGTCAAATACATGGACCAATGACATTCATTCTTTTGGGCAATTTTTGACCTCAAAATCCTTACAAGTTGCCAAAATGAAGAAGCCGATCACAAAGCCAAACCCTCAAACACCAAACATGTCCAAAACTCTGACCAATAACCAATCCTTTTGTGACTTTCCTAATGTATATTATACATGAAATGAACCTTCTCTGCTACCAGTGTTAGGTGGGGTCCGCTCATTGCGGCTTAAACCCCTCCTTCATCTCTATCTCTATGTATATATGATTTCTTTTTAGCTCATGTCGTCTTCATTTACAAATATGGTTGAAGTTGAATTCTTCTAGTTTTGTTAATTTTAATATTCATATTCATTTTAATACGTAATCATAATAAATTAATTAGCTGTAGTACTACTTTTTTCTTCAGTGCAAATTGGATTGAGGATGTTGACAATTTTTTATTTTTTTTATTTTTATTCGCATATATCCGATAATCATAAAAATTTTAAAGTCGGATGAATCCTTAAGGGGTAAAACTCTTCCAGCATCGATTTTTTTTATACATAAAGTTTGGGTTATTGTCCTTACTTATCATTTCAACCAAAAGATGTTAGTTGACATTTTTATTTACTTTAGCCAGAATTTGAATTATTTCCTTCCTTATAAACGAGTCAAATACTGCATGCTCTCTTTATATTTGTTCAATGGAGGAGAGGTCTGCTTGAGATGCCTATATAGCTATATATGAAATAAAAAGGGAAAAAAAATACAAAGGTACAAGAATTAGAGAATATATCAAACAAGAGACAAAAAATGGTCATGGAGGAACATATCTTGATGAAGAGATCATCTGGTCATAATAATGGTTTCCTCAAGGAAGAGATACTTGTAGCCCATGAATCTAGAGGTGGTGATGAAGGTTCTTGCAGAGAAGATGGTATTGCTAAGGTACAGCTTCTCTTCTTCTTCTTCTTCTTCTTCTTCTGGGGCGTTTACTCTTATGTTCTTGGATCTAATATTATCCTCTTGATTGCTATGGTGGTGATATATATAAAATATATGCATCCTAAGATCTTGTTTTGTGGATCTTCATGTATATGTTTTGCTGAAGTTTCGTTTATTGAACGTAAAGGAATCTTATATCTATGTATCCACATGTTAGATTCCACATATTTATGCTATAATTAATCTTCATGTTAGCTAATCTTTCACTCTGCATATATATGTACATACACATATATTTACTTCAGGTTGGAAGCAAAAGAGCATACCATGAAACTGAAGACCTCAAGTCCTCTTTACCAGAACCTAGCACTAAAGATTTAAGCTGGACTAATCAGGTAATATATGTGTATAATTCTATGCGGTAATTCTTTAGTTTTGTAACTCTAAAAAGGATTGTTCGTGATTGAAGATGATGTCTTTAATATTGATTGGATCTGCAACCACCATGAGTCCTTATGCGAAATTGATTTCTTATCTCTTCAAGTAGTTGGAAGTACATGGTTCTTTAAATTTCATCTTGACGTATGCAGATGTGGAAAGTAATGTATCTATTTATATACGTGCTAATTAATTCTCAGAAATATAAATGAAAATATACCCCACTGTAACATAATTCCAATTCCAATATGCATAGATAAGACAAGCTCATCAGCACATGTGCATATGATATAAATCATATCTTCATTATCCCAAGTGGAAAAAAAAAAAGAACGGTTGGATTGGGACAAGATGTTGAGAAATGCCAAGTTCCTTAACCATCATGAATTAATGAGGTCTAAAAGTCTTATGAATTGACTTGGCTAGTCTACCAGTTCAATTATGTTTTTATTTTGTTGTGGTATCCAGACCTTTGATTACCTTGATCATGATCATGTGCTCATATCATGAAAGATGGCCCAGTCATAGATGACTTTAAGGCACAAGATTAAATTTTATTTGCATTCTTATGTCTGTATCTTGTACAGTTCCAAGCTTTTTGGTTTATAGAGGTGAAAGAGTTGACAAGTCGACAAGCCCTAGCTATTTAAATCCTTCTTTGCTCTTCTTCTTTTCCTTAACCGTTTGGTGCTTGAACAGGTTGTTCTCACGACAAACAAGGAAAGACCCACCATGGATTCTGATTCAAAAGCATCTTCTTCCAGCCAAAAGGAGCAGGTTAGTTAAAGCTTTCCTTTCATATATAGTTTAGCGTATATTTTGAAACTTCCATCTTCTCTTGGTCTTCTTTGAACACCACGAAATAATCTATAATATTCTAGCGCTTAATTAACTGATTCAATTTTCTTGTTGCATGTTGAGACAATTTTTTATGCTCATCTGTATACATACATATGCCTAGCAAGCTGACTTAGATCATACTATGTCCTACAATTGAAAAAAGTTTCTGATTTGGATGTGCAGGACAATTGGCTTGAATCAGCCAGGGCTGAAATGGGAGTGGTGAGAGAAGAAAATCAGAGACTGAAAAATTACCTGAGTCAAATGATGAAAGATTACCAAGCTCTTCAAATGCAATTTTATGACATTATTCAACAAGAAGAAGCAAAGAAGTCTTCTACATCAACAGTCGACCCTGATCATCATCATCATCATCAAACAGTTGACGAACCGCCTGAGCTTGTGTCCCTTAGTCTCGGGAGATTTTCAAGTGAATGTTACTCCAAAAATGATGGAAAGAGCAAAACTTATAGCCATGAAAAGGGTGGCGAAGACGACGATGATGGTGGGATAGCTAATGATCAAGGTCTTTCTCTTGGATTAGATTGCAAGTTTGAAGTACCCAAATCTCTTGGAAATGACCAACATCGTCCTTTGCCAACTTCAAGTCCTCTGCATAGTTCTGATGAACAACCTAAAGAAGAAGAAGCTGGAGAGACTTGGCCTCCTAAGGTTCCAAACAATACTATGCCAAATACTGGAGAAGATGAAGTTGCACAACAGAACCCTCTTAAGAAAGCTAGGGTTTGTGTGAGAGCTAGATGTGATACTCCAACGGTAAGTGTTAATCCCCAGAAAATCTAATTTGGTCTCTTTCGTCACATTTGGTTATTTTTTAATTCAATTATTTGATCTTTTTTGAGCTGGCCTAATGGCTTTACAAGGAGGGAGAGCTAGGGGGTTTTTCGAACCCTATTCCCTACCAAATACTTTGGTGTCGTAACAAAATGTTAATTATACTATCATTTTAAGCGGATTAGACAATTTCAATAGAATTTAATAAAATATTTTGAAAATAAAAATAAAATGGAAATGAAATATATATATATATATATATATATATATATATGTGTGTGTGTGTGTGTTTAAATATCAATATTAAATATTGTTTGGTATGTTTGGTATAATTGAACTCTATTAAATTTTATAAAATTTATTTACAAATTTAAGTGAATGCATTTGATTTAAATAAAAACTTTGTGAAATTTAATTTCAATTCCAACTTTTTTATTTTATGAAATTACTTATTATAAAGAACATTTTCAAATAAATTTATTTTATAAAATATTTATTTAAATCAAATACATTTTATTAATAAAAATTATTTGCAAATGAATGTTTATTAAAATTCATTTGAAAATGAAATGAATTTCTAGTTGAATTGAAGTTAAAGAATTTATTTCATTTTCAAATGAGTTCTTTTTTTTTTTAACAAAAATGAATTCTTATTAATGAAATAAATTTAGTTAAAATAAGTATTAGGGAAAAGGTGCAAAAACACTGCTAATATTGTACCGTAATTTCACATCCACTACTAATGTTTTTCGAGGTGCAAGTATACAGTTATCATTTTGAAAATTATATATTTAAGCCTTTCTTACAAATCATGTTAATTTTCATCGTTAGTGGGATCCACTATTACTGACATGCACAACAAAATTAAATAAAAGTATATTTTTGCCGCTAACGTTTATAATAAAGAACAAATTTACCCCTAAAAAAATTAAGAATATTTTAACATAAAATTTTTTAAGAAAATTTAAATTTTTATCTAATAAAAATATTAAATAACCTTTTGTTTTTTATACTCATGAAATCTACTAATACTACTACAATATTAAAATAATTTACATCTAATTTTTTTATGGAATTCTTTTTAATTTGTCCCATTTAAAGAATTTAGAAATATTTAAATAAAAAATTCATTTCATTCTATATAAATTTGTCCTTTTTATTCACTTTCAAAATAAAAAGTAATAAATATTTATTTAAATGTAACAAATTAGGATGAGATAGATAAAAAAGATAAATAAATATTTATTTTAAGAGTGAATAAAAAAAGTAAATTTTAATATAGGATTAGTAGAATTTCATTTATTTAAGCATTCCTACTTTTTTTAAATAGTATGGAATGAAATTATATAATATTTTCTTAAATTTTCTTTAGGGTAAATTTGTAAAAAAAAAAAAAGTTAAATAACAGATTATAGTTTTAGGACTGTATTTAAAATTAAAGAGTATTTATTTAAATATAAAAAATGTCATTTTTTAATAGTTTTAGGACTAAAAAAAATCACTTTGAGGGTTAACTAACAAAAAAAATACTTTGATTAACAAATAGGACTAACATAAAGTTCTTTTAAAATTTATGGAACTTGATTGTAAAAAGAATTTATAAGTCTTAATTAAAAAATATATAATTTATAGGACTATTGATGTTATTATCCCAAATAATTAAAACTGAATTCTATAAAAAATTTATTTAATAAGTATACTTATTTAAATTTACAAACAAATCCCATAAAATTTTATAAAATTTATTTATATTAAATATATGCTAATTATTTTTCAATCAATAAAAAATATAAAAAATATAAAAAATAACATGCAAGTATATAGACATTTAGTGGCTAAAAAATAATTAAACAAAAAAAAGTTTTGTGACATATAATCATAGCCATTGTAGGTTTAGGATGGGAGTAAATTTTATTTGGATATCTTAATTTAGTCTAACTCATAAAAACAAACCTACTATTGAGTATAATTATACATACATACATACATATATATATATATATATATATATATATATATATCTATATGTATGTATATTGTAAGCCATACATACTGAAATTTATGGGTCATATAGAGGATGATAGGTGTTATGGGTCATGACAATTTGTAGATGTTACAGAATAAATTTTTTTTTGCTATTTTTGCTTTCGAACTTTTTTGCGGCTCATGAAATAGGAAAGAAAAAAAATAATTGTATACGTCCGTGGCACACTATTTGTGTTGTAACTTACGACATCAATCTTTTGTCATAAGATATATAGTGTGAAGAGCACAATATTTACTATCTTAAAAATAATGAATTTCATTAAATATTGATGAATTTGGTTATATGACTAATAAAAGATACATTAATATAAAGACGGCGATATATGTCACAACTCGCGACATGTATAGTCAATTGTGATGGGATTAAAATTTTAACTTTGCTCTTTTCTGTAATTTTTTTTTTTAAAATCTAAAATCTAAATTGCACACGAGTGAATATGTCGTGCAAGACTTTAAACACTCATAGTGTATAATTTTTTTTTTAATCTAAAAAATAAATGTACATGAGTGTATTCATCGTGCAAGAATTTAAACACCCATAATTTATAAATTTTTTTTTTAATAATCTCAAGAAAAAAAAAATTGAACTTAGAGGCAATATGATAATTACGGTAGTGGGTAGCAATGCACTTAGCGTGGCGAGTATCCTTAATATAAGTTGCATATGTGTGCAGATGAACGATGGATGCCAATGGAGGAAATACGGACAAAAAATTGCAAAAGGGAATCCATGCCCTCGAGCATACTATCGTTGCACTGTTGCACCATCTTGCCCAGTAAGAAAACAGGTATATACGTATTCAATCACTCAAAATGCATCAGTTAATCGTTCATGATTACTATTGCTATACATTTAGGTTCAAAAAAAAAAAATAGCTATCACTGAGTGGTCTCTAATAATTGATCAATATGCATGCAATTTCAGGTGCAGAGATGTGCCGACGATATGTCCATTTTAATCACCACCTATGAAGGAACACACAACCACCCACTTCCCCTTTCAGCTACAGCTATGGCTTCCACTACTTCTGCAGCTGCTTCCATGCTATTGTCCGGTTCATCTTCAAGCTCTCGCCCTAACCACTCATCGTCTGCCACAACCATTCCTGCTGATCTCCAGGGACTAAACTTCTACCTAACCAATAACCCAAATTCTAAGCCATTCTATTTGCACAACCCTTCACTTTCACCTTCACTTACACACCCTACAATCACTCTTGACCTAACTTCATCAAATCCATCTTCGTCATCACCTTTCAATAGACCATTTTCTTCAACATACCCTTCAATCTCAAAATTTGCTCCCCCCAGTACTCTAAACTTCAGTTCTTCTGAGCCCAGCACAACGCCTTGGGGCAATGGGTTCTTTAGCTATGGAAACAGCACTTCTCAACCCTACAACAAAAACCCAGTTGGAAACTTAAGCCTAGGAAGATCAGCCATGGAAAACAACATTTTTCAATCATACATGCAGAAGAAAACCCCTGTTACTTCCACTACCACTTCTACTGCTACTCATCATCATCAACAACAACCATTAGCCGATACCATATCTGCTGCAACCAAGGCAATAACCGCAGACCCAAGTTTCCAATCTGCTTTAGCAGCTGCTCTCACATCTATCATTGGCACTCCAAGTGGTGGTGGTACCGGTGGTGCAAGTCTTGCAAGTGGTGATAATTATGCACAGAAGTTGAAGTGGGACGAGCATTTTCCAGTGGCTAGTGGTTACTCATCAGCAACGATTACTGCTTCTAAAGGCAATGCATGTGCCACAAACTACTTGAACAAAACCACTCCAACAAACTCTCAGCCAGGAAGTTTAATGTTTCTGCCACCTAATTCACTGCCATTTTCTTCTACTAAGAGCGCTTCTGCATCTCCCAACGACAACAGAGACCACAACAGTTAATATTTTTTTTTGATTTTCTCTCCTTTTTTTAAAAAAATTTCTTTTGTTAATATTTAGCTTGTATTATTAATATATGGCAAAAAAATTTTGCATGGATATGCTTACAGCAAGCAAGCAAAAACAAAGTTGAATAATTAAATTAAGGATTTTTCTTTATTTTTTACTTTTGGGTTCTTGATGTAGATGTAAATTATATCTACCTTGCTCGCTTATAATAATGTGTTCATAGGGTTAGCCATGCATAAATCCATGCAAGATTAGTACTTTTTTTTTTAAGTGTATTGTTGTTACATTTGAGCTTATTGGTCCTCTCAAAATCAATTATTTGTATATTTTTAACTTTATTGATTATGATTTTTTTTAAAAAAAAAATTGTATAGCAAACAATTTAATAACTATTTATATTTATGAGCTATCAACTGTATTATAACTATTATAAACAATGTCAATAATATTTGGTTGGTATAATGGCTAACATACTATGACATTATTTGAAAACATGAGATCAAATTTCTTCATCCCAATTTGTAATAGGTAAAAAAAAATTATTATAAATAGATAAAGAACCCTAAAATGAAGTTTGAAAGATTTTGGCTTAGTGTTTATATATACATCTTCGTTGTCATTTGTGTATGGCTCACAATACCTATACCTTAAAATAATTAAAGATTCGAGTTCTCCAAATCATAAATACCTACTGTAGAGAAATTATACTACTACACAGGTTTTCCTTATCATTCTCTGACATGGAAAAATTAGCCACTTATACTATGACACATGTTATAATTTTTTTTAAAAAAAAAAGAGATTTTTTTTATTTTAATCACCTCTTAACTTAAACTCTTTCAGTAACCCCATTTACCTTCTCTTCGCACAACAAAAACACAATATCATTGTTATAATGGGCGCAACTGGATTTCAATCTGAAATCATCAACTCTGATGAAATGCAAGCCTACAAAGGTCTTGATATCACCACTAACAAAATCACCGTCCAAGACCGTCGTGGCGTCCTTCACCATTTGCTCGGTGACTTCGACCCAGAGAATGGCGAGTTTTCCCCTTCTGACTTTCGGTTCTACGCTGATTTAGCCATCTCTGATATAGCCTCTAGAGGAAAGCTGCCTCTTTTAGTAGGTGGGTCCAACTCTTTTATACATGCTCTTCTTGTCGATCGGTTTAATCCCGAGTTAAATGTTTTCGATTTTGAATCGTCATGCAACCCTGTTTCGACCCAGTTAAGGTACAACTGCTGTTTTATATGGGTGGATGTGTCATTACCTCTGTTATACGATTACTTATGCAAAAGAGTCGATAAAATGCTTGACTCGGGGATGTTTGAGGAGTTATTGAAATGGTTCTTGGCAATTTTTTGGATATTTTTATTCATAGAATGTTTTTTTTTACTTGGGGATTACTTATGTAAAAGAGTTGATAAAATGCTCGAGTTGGGGATGTTTAAGAAGTTTGCTTGCATCAATATTTTCTTGGCTGTTGAGATATTTTTATTCAGAAATTTTTTTTACCATGCAGCCAATGTTTTGTTTAAGCTTCAGGCTACCAGAAGGATGTTTGAATGATGTTGCTGCCAATGTTCATTCTGCTAATGAAGATTTATAACTACTTATTGAATGATTTATTTCTAGGCCAGATTTTCACAACCCATCTATTTGGGATTAGAATGAACTTAGTTCCTTGTACTCTATAGTTAAACAGAAGCATAAAGGAAAAACTTAGTGTCAAAGACAAACTGGGAGTGAAAAATGAATATGTCCAGCAAATCTGATAGAAGATGTTCAATTTTATTCTAAGTCATTAGAAGATGCATATTAATTTCCTGTAATGGAGCTATTTTCTGTTAATTTCATAAGCCACAATGCTTTTTGTGCCTTTTAAAAAACAATTGCTTAATGGAACTTTCTGTCAAATCAGCGCTTTTTTTTTCATATTGCTAAAGGCATCACCTTGCTTTTGTAGTCAAGGCACAAGTCAAGCTATGGTTAGAATCAGATCTCTAATAACGTCATTAATCTCCAACAATTTTTTTTTGAAGAAATATTCATTAAAAACACCATTACAACTTATCAAGGATGATATGAGGTTGAACAAAATTAGGAACCTCAAACCAAGAAGAGCATCTAGCATGAAACTTAGCTGCCTTTGCAAGAAAAATCAGTGCAGGGAGCTTGGCGTTATTGATAGTGGGTGAAAGAGCTTAGATTAAAATCAAAAACTTCTCTTTTTAAAAATTATAACAGGTGTCATAGTATATGTGGTTAGTTTTTCCATGTTAGAGAATGACATGAAAAACCTGTGTCATGGTATAATTTCTCCCTACTGCATCCAATAAGTTTTCATGAGATACTACAATTCGATGGAATTTTTATACTATCCAAAAATAGTTACATTCCAAATTTAATGTATTGAAAATGTAAATAACATATTAACTATTAATTTGCAATAATATTTATTTTTATTGAAAATTTTAAACTCTTTTTGAATATATTATAAATGAAATAGTAATTTTTATTTTGAAATTAAAATTAAATTTTGGTTGAATTTTTTTTTTGAAAAAAATAAATCTTTCATTTATTGAAAATCAGTAATACATCTTGATAAACATATAATATGAATAAAGTACAATTAAGAAGTATAAAAAAAAAAGGCTCACCAAAGATAAAAAAACTGTTCGTTGTTATTCTTCAATTGCATTGACAGAGTTATTTTGATTTGCAATTCGACGATTTGTTCAACAATATTTATATTTCTCTCCATAGCGTTCATTAGCCATAAATTGACTATATGGTTTTTAATTGAGTCTGATTGTAAAATTATTGACAAATGTTTCATAATAAAGAGAACTATAAACTTCATAGAAAAGAACCACCAAAACCCCGTAAAAGAATTAATAACTTCACAAATAAAAAATAAAAAAATAAAAATAAAAATAAACAAAATAAAACAAACAGATTAAAGAAAATTTTAGTTAAAATTGAGTATTGTACTTTGCTTTATTATTGTAAGAACTTAAATCTAATTTTTTTAAGTTGATGTTTGTATTTACAATAATGTTTTTTATTTTTAAGTATAAATCTATTTTAGTGAGACCAAAACTAGAACTAAAAAATATTTTTAAATTTTATTTAAATTTTTTATTTTTAATTTAGTCTAATTATCTAAAAAATCCTAAATTTTTACACTTTTAATAATTTTAGCACATTTTTTCAAGTTTTTAAAAAATGGTATCGTACTATTAGTTTTTTAACAAAAACATTTTTTCGGTTGATTTTAGTGCTGATGTGGCACCGGAGCTGTCTGACGTGGCACCAGATATTTAAAAATCAAAAAAAAATTATTGACTCATCATGACCTAATTACCTAAAAAATCCTGAACTTTATACTTTTAACAATTTTAGCACAATCTTTTTAAGTTTTTAAAAAACAGTATCATACTATTAGTTTTTTAACAAAAACACTTTCCGGTTAGTTTTAGTGGCTTTTTTAGCTGACGTGACATGTGGTACCGGAGCTGATTCTAAACACTTTCCGGTTCGTTTTAGTGGCTTTTTTAGTTGACTTGACTCGTCCAACAAGATTGTTTTCTTTAATGGCACAAGTCGCCAACTTAGGCACTTGTCTCCAATAACTGATGACTTTGTGGACGGCTGAGATTTGGTCGCTGGCCTTACTGATTCTCAAATCAAATTTTATAGCTCCAATCCAACCGCTTTCAGTATAGATTTTGCTAAGAAATGGTCAAGATAGGAAACCTTGGCCCACTTACAGGCACAAATTGCAAGATTAAGACTAATTGCAGGAAAGCGAATTGAGTCATGTAATTAATGGTATACTTTTGTTATTAATTCTCCAATAATTCCACATTGTTGCTTGTATTCTGCCTATAAAAACTATAGATTCGAGAGCATAATCATAACTTACGTAATGTTTAATTGCTTAATTAATGGGAAAATCAAATTAGAATAATTGTTGAGATATTATATAATTTTTAAAACATTTCATTGTTGATTTTTATGTAATAAAAAAATTTATTGTTTTGTTGTCTCTATTTTTGTATATTCTATTGTCTCTGTTTTTGCTTAGTATTGTTGCTGTTTTGATTCCAAAAATCTCAATTTTTCTTCTATAATTTGTTTGATTTATTATGTAGTACTGTTGTATATTTAATTCTTTTTTTTTTTTTTTTTTTAAATATTTAATTTAATTTCAAACAACTTTAGTGCTACGTCAGCTAGAAAAGCCACTAAAACTAACCGGAAAGTGTTTTTATTAAAAAACTAATAGTACGATGTAATTTTTTTAAAAATTTTAAAAAATGTGCTAAAATTGTTAAAAGTGTTAAAAGTTCAGAATTTTTTAGATAATTAGGTCATGATGAGTCATCAAATTTTTTTTGGCTTTTAAACATCCGGTGCCACGTCAGCACTAAAACCAACTAGAAAGTATTTTTGTTAAAAAACTAATAATATGATACCATTTTTTAAAAACTTGAAAGAATGTGCTAAAGTTGTTCAAAGTGTAAAAGTTCAGGATTTTTTAGATAATTAGGCCTTTAATTTACATATATATTGGTCAATTAATTCAAGTCCTTTTTATATCTCTATAATTAATAAAAAAAAATTTACTTAATAAAATAAAAGTTGATTGTTCCTATCGATTTACGGAGTAAAACTCGAAACTTTTGAATTCTCCTATTCAAAAATTCATTTTATCTTAAAATTTCATATAATTTTATTAATGTTTTGTTGTTTAAAATGATAAAGAGTTTGAACTTCTTTAATAAGATTTCAAATTTTTTTAAGTTCTGCACATGAAAAGTTTTTTTTTTTTTTTTTTTTGTGAGAGTTTGTTTCCTAATAGAGTCCTCCCAACTCAATTTAAATTAGTTGAACCGCTTAGAATGATTAAATATTTAAAATTATCATAAAAATTAATATCTTATAATTTTATATGATCAGGGCAATACCTCATAAATGACAAACTAAACAAGAAAATATAATGTTAGTATGTTTCTAACAGTATTAATTGATGTATTTGAAAATGCTAATATATTAATTAAAACATACTTCAAAGTTTACGATACAACAAAAAAAATTATATGGCTTTCTCTTAATTTTTTTTCTTCTTTTTAGTGATAAATTATATTAACCTAAGGACTAAATTGGATCATTTTTAAAACAGCATGGACCTAATATTTTAGACTGAAAAATAAAGGCAGTTGTTTGTAATTAAGCCAAAGGGAGAAAAAGATTAAAAAAAAAAAGGGGAAGAAGAAGCCAGGCATGAGTATATAGCCCAAAAACTGGCGGCGATTTGTGTAAATTACACGGGGACAAAGAGAGCGAGAGACTATGGAAACAGCAGGACAGTGGCTAGAAAATGCACTGGTTGATTTGTGCAAGGGAATAGAAACGGGTTTGGATTTAGATAGAGAAATAATTTCAGGCTTAGTCTCTTACTGCGAACTCGCTCAGCCTCTTGACGCCAAAGAATATCTTGATGTAATCTAATCTAATCTAATCTCTCTTTTGATTTTATTTTCTAATACTCTTGATGGGTTTTTTTTTTTTTTTTTTTTGGATACCCAGTTGCTATTTTGTGGTTATGGAATGTTTTTAGCTATTTAGAGGCTTGTCTATGCAGTTGCTTAATATTATGTTTTATTTGATCTGATGATTATGAAAGGAGAGGCTATTCAAGATTTTTAGATTTTTGGTGCTGTGAGTTCTCTTTCAATGCTGCTTTGCTTTATGTATAGGCATGATGGTTGCTTCTTGGGGTTTGATGACATTGTTATTAGACTTTAGGTAAGTTTGCATTCATAATTATGATACTGGTGTTTCTGAATTCTAGGATGTAAATGCCTGGCAACATTCATATATAGCTTTTGTGAGATTGAAGAATCAAGAGAGCTGCTAGCAGTTGAAATTCGGTACTTACAGTCGTGACTTGTGAAGCTTGCTTGATGTAACGTCTACAGCATAGGCATAGATTTGGCTGTATCATTTCATGTTTGTGTGATGAAATATGTTGGACATTTGAAGTTACTTCACATTTTCTTTCACTCTGTTTTCTTGGAATTCTCCTAATGTGCCAAAGTCAACTGCTATCCGTCTCTGTTAAATGGAGCTTATACTTACTGATAGAAAAATTTATCTTCTTTACTGACCAACAATTCAGATTTATCATTGCTTGATTTGATACTGGTACCAATCAAAAGAAGATGGCTGTTGACTTCACTTACTAGCAAATTGTGAATGCAATAGTAGATGGAAGAAAAGTTTTGTGTAATGTTAATCTTGCGTTGATAGAGATCTTTATTAATGATTTTATCTAATAATGGGGTTGACATTCAGCTTTGTCTGTTTTTGCCATTCCAGCTGGATGCTTTTGCACCTCTTGGAAGTTTTACAATTTTTTTCCATCTCTGTTTGCAGAATATCATCGGGCAGGAAGTGGTCAAAGGTGTCACTGAGGAATATTTACGGCGTAGAGGTTACTCAGATCTTGGCAGTGGCAAACCAGCTGTTCAAACGTCAAAATTCCAAGCTTATGTCAAACCATCAACGGACAATGGTTCTGTTGGTGGAACAAAGAAACCAGTTAGAGCAGCTAAAGATACTCCAGTTCCCAGTTACCAGGCAGAACTAAAAAAGAGCACAACTTCCAGCTATCAAGAAAGCAAGGTTGCAGCAAGTGGGTCAAGCCAAAAGGGGAACCAAGGTAATTCTAGGAAGAAGAAAACTGGGAAAGTCATTTCACTTGCAGAGGCTGCTAAGGGTTCAATTGTATTCCAACAGGGAAAACCATGCTCATGCCAAGCCCGTCAGCACAGACTGGTGAGCAATTGTTTATCTTGTGGAAAGATAGTGTGTGAACAAGAAGGAGAAGGTCCTTGCAGTTTTTGTGGGGCTCTTGTGCTAAAGGAAGGGAGCAGCTATGCTGGTCTGGAAGGAAGTTTGGCACCCATATCTGATGCTGAAGAAGCAGCTGAAGCTTATGCAAAAAGGCTTGTTGAATATGACCGCAATTCTGCAGCACGTACAACTGTCATTGATGACCAAAGTGATTACTATGAGATCGAGGGCAACAGCTGGCTGTCAAAGGAGGTAATTAAGTTGATCGAACATAATGCTTAGTAATCTTTTTGTTGTATACATGCAGCCAAACTCGCATTTTCATTTTTCTTGTTCAATAATCTTTTTTCTTCCAGGAAAAGGAACTTCTAATGAAGAAACGAAAAGAGATGGAAGAAGCTGAACAAGCCAAGCGAAATAGAGTAGTTGTGACTTTTGATTTGGTTGGACGCAAGGTATCAATTCCTAGCCTAACCTTGTTACACTGTTCCATGCAATACCTAGCCAAGCAAATATTTGACTGTTGTATGACCTTTCCTTCATTCATCATCTTTGTCATGTCTGTAAGTATTTTCTGCAGTTTCTGCACTTTTTTCATCTTTTACAGTCATATTGAACTCGAATTCCAGATGAAATGCGCCACCTTCATATGCTGTGAACTAGAAATCCAATCCCAACCTTTCTATTCATTTTCCCGTGCATGAATTTTCTCTCATGAAGCTAAATTACTCACTTCTTCCACACTGTTCTTTACCACATGGATTATGTTGTTTGTATTTTGCTGGAAAGCATACGTTTATCCTCTCTCCTGCATTAGCAATTGCTTTCTCATAATATACTTCTATCTGTATGTTTTACAGGTCCTGGTGAATCAAGATGAAGTGTCAGAGCTAGAGTCAGAGAACAGAATATTAAGGCCACCAGATGAAAGAGAGAGAGAGGTTGGCCGAATTAAACCAAATCCAAACCTTAAAATACAACCAATCTTTATAGATCCTGTCTCTACTGAAAACCCTGTTAAGAGTAAGCAGGCAGACAAGGACCTTCGCCGTGCTAATGGTTTGTGCTTGGAAGTTACTGGGAGGGTGCAGCATGACAAAATGAATTGAAATATCTTATGATTGACAACCAGTTGGAAACAGCTTCAAGTACTGGCAGCCTCAGCACGGTGCAGCACTGAAGATGGTATGCTCATGAAAGATAGACTAATGAATTAGTCAACACCAGCCCTTGTTTCGTTGTACAAAAAGTTGCCTGCTTGCTTAGAAATCTGGCTCCCTATTTATTGATTGTTAGGGGGTCAGGGAGAAATGTAGCAACAATTTTATTTCAAGTGTTTTAAACAAAAGTTGTTCTTCAAATACTATTATGCCACAGTAATTGCAATTAGCAAAGTATTGCCAACATTTTCTATTTCTTGTGAAAAGATCAGAAAGTTAAGCAGACAATACACACGAATTCTGGAAACATTAACCAAGAATACATGAATGTAAAACGTTGCATTCATTTGGTTGCCCGGGTTCAATTTGACTTCTTCCATTTTTTAATTACTCAAATTGAAGGCAAGAACCAGACTGAAATTGCCAGATCGTTAGTTTCTTCAATCATGGTCACACCATATTCAACTCTCAGAGTCAATAGATTCTGACCCAATTAATCAGATTTGCTTTGCTCAAATTTCAGTGACGTACTTTAACCCAAAAAAAAAAAAAAAATTCAGTAACGTAGATTTAGCTTGCCTTGTATTGAGTTCCAAGTTCCAAGTTCTAAGTTCCATCCAGGGCCTCATTCAATTCAGGAATATTTTTCAAAGCCCATGGTTTCAGCTAAGACTTGTATCCTTTTGAAGAGTGTGATCCATTTGATTTTACCCAGACTATCAACGTACACAGCTAAACACAATGCGCCAGCGCTCAATCTCTTAAATCTGGAACAACACTTTTTCCTGCAATTTTGGAAGATTTCCGAGCTGTTATTGTGCTCCTTTCACTAAGAACATTATCCCACTTCCCTGCTTCAGCAAAAGTGTTGGAAGAAATAACATAATCCTCAGTACTACGTGATGTTTTTGCTTCTAGGCTGTTAACCATGCTTAAGCCCAGACCAACATCACCATGTAATCTGCAAGCATTAATCATCATCCTCCAAAGAACTGGATTTGGTTCTACTGCCATTTTCTTCACAAACTTATTGGCCTCATCGAGCATTCCTGCTCGTGCAAGCATATCAACCATGCAACCATAGTGCTCAATCTGTGGCTTAATATTGTAATCATTGCACATCATATCATACAGGTTTTGACCTACTTCAACTAGACCTGAATGATCACATGCTAAAAGAACACCAATGAATGTAACAGAGTTAGGCTCAACTTTCTCTGCACACATTAGCCTAAAAGCACAATGGGCTTCCTCTCCCTCTCCATTGATGGCATAACCAACTATTATTGACGTCCACGAGAAAACATCCTTTTTGGACATCTTATCAAAGACAGATTTAGCTTGACACATGTTCCCACATTTTGCATACATGTCGATAAGCGCATTCTGCAGAACATTTCTCCCATTGAGATTATCATCACTCTTTATGTATGAATGGACATCAATTCCATGAGACAGTTCTCCAGAATTTCGACAAGCAGAGATTATTCCAAGCATTGTTACTTCATCTGGCTTTACCTTTCTACATTTCATCTCATTGAAGAGTAGCAAAGCCTCAATGTTAAGCCCATTTTCAACATATCCGTATATCATTGAATTCCAAGATACAATATTCTTATCTGGTAGCTTATCAAAAACTTTCCAAGCAAACTCAACCAGACCACATTTGGAGTACATGATTATAAGCATGGTCCCAACAGAAACTGGCATCTCTTCTCCACTTGTTATCATATGTCCATGAGCTAATTTTCCCATATTGAGGTCTCTGCCACAAACACAAGCCAGAATCAAGTTAATAAATGATACATTATCATATCCTATGTCCCTGTATCTCATTTCTCTAAACAACAAGAGAGCTTTCCTACAATTACTACTCCTAGCATATCCTGCAATCATGGTATTCCATGAAACCAAGTCCTTGTCAACCATTGTGTTAAACAATTGCTCTGCATTATCAGTGTACCTATATTTAAAATAAAAGTCAACGAGTGCATTACACACTTCGGTCATCAAACCCAAACCCGTCTTGCAGCAATAAGAGTGAAGCGAGGTCCCAAGTTTGAATCTGTCATTTTCAACACACCCAGAAATCAAAACCATTAGAGTGACAAAATTTGGCTTCAAATCCAGACCAAAATCACTGCCCAACACTTCAGTGAATAATCCCAAACCCCTATCAAATTCCTCATTCTTTAGAAACCCACACACCATACTATTAACAGTAACTACCGTTCTTTGAGGACTTTTATCAAACAACTCACAAGCATAGCTCACGAACCTATTGGAACTCATATAATAATGAATCAAACTATTCAAAACATTTACATTACAGTCCAATCCAAGCCTCATTACACGACAATGTACAGATTTACCTTCATTAACACCACCAAAAGCCTTATTACAAGCTTTTATTAATGAAGCATAAACAAAAGGATCACTAACTGGGTCATTTTGTTTTTCTCTTTGCATGGCTTTGAAGAAAGATATGAGCTTTAAAGGGTTGTTCTGTAAATCAAACTGGCGCAGCATGGCGCGCCAAGCAGCCATTAATGTGAAGGACTTCCCACCAAGCGTTCACTTACATGATATGCAAAAGTCGCATCAAGCAGCTGTATATTTTGTTCTTATATGAAAAAAAGGTTAATTCTCACCTACGTTAAGATGGCCGAGTTGGTCTAAGGTCTGGTCCGAAAGGGCGTCGGTTTAATATCCACTCTCAACAATTATATTCATGACTTTTTCATCAAGCACAATTATAAATTCATGGCTTATTCATCAAACAAAAATAACATAATTATTCACTTGTTAAAGGGTTTAATTTTCTTTAATTTCTTTGTATTTAGATAAAATGGTATAATTTTTTTTTGTACGTAGATTTTTTTAAAAAATAAGAGGTGTTAAAGTTAAATTTATAATTAACACATTAATTTTCTTTGCATTCTTTTTAACTAGTGGTGATTGAATACATTAATTTTTGAATTTAATTTTTATTAATTTTAAAATAATAATAGATGAAATTAATGTAACTTTTGCACAACTTAAAATTTTGAAAAAAATATAAGTTAACCACTTGTAAACTTAGAATAATAAAAAAATCAATTAATTTTGAAAAGGTATTATTAGAGAAATAATTGACAATAATTTCATAAATGTTGGAGATTGAAGTGGAACCAATCCCACATTGTAAAGAAAAAAGAAAATGAAAAGGCATATAATTGAGAAAAAGTCACCATCCAAAAAGCTAAGGCCATTTTGGTGGTAGACAAATCATGATAAAGTCCATTGTTCTATTTTAACACTAGAACCACACAACTTTGATTCCATAATAAAAATTAACATCAAGAGAATGTTTCCCAATGAGAAACCAAAGTGCTCGTAATGCTCGAGGATTCCCCAGACCGCGAGCATTCCAACTAAATAGCCTCCTTTGGCCGGGTGGGACTGTAGAGCAGTCTCCACCTCGCAAACTGTATTAACAGCAGTAGATTTATGAGATGGGGAAGGAAGAAGGGGATAGTCATTGCCAACAACTGCATCATCATCTAAACCACGACCCTTTTTTACAATGACATCAAGGTCCATTTCCACAGTCCCAGAATGTAGCCCTTTCCGTTTAAAACCAGAAGAATTCTCCCCACTCAGAGCAGCAATACCATCTGATCCACTACTAGTACCACGATGCAGTCTTTTGAATTTTCTCAGAGATAACGTTGTCGTTGAACAAATGGGCGGAGGATTATCAGGCTTATCAACAGAACCAGCACATGTCTGAATAACATGGGATTCACTATGCAGAATTTTGTTTGGAGACTTGGATTGCTTATTATGAATTGGCGCTTTGTCAAAGCAAGGAGAAATAGCCACTGATGATTCTGGTGCAATATGAGCATCTGTATTAGAAGATTCAGGCATCCCATTAATTGCAGATTGCCCAGGGTCAGGATAATGCACATGACTCGCCATCATCTGATGTATGTTCAATTTGCGTCGAACTGGGATTAGTCGTGGCTTCGAAATAGGGGAACCATCTGCACATTTATTTGCAGAGAAAACATTTGGGCGGGAAATAACTGCTTTGTGATTGGGACGAATCCGAACTGGAGATGCATGGAGTTGGGGACCATAAGGCCAATCAGTAACAGATAGATTCTCAGGGCGCACTTCACACTCATCTTCCACATGCCCAAGGTAACCATACCAGTAACAATAATTGGGAAATTTTTCATATCGAAAATATACCCATATCCGCTCTCCTGCACCATTAAGAACAACAGTACCCCTCCTCAGTGGAAGTGTGACATCAATGCAAATTCGGACACGGACATATTTACTCCAAGAGTTTGTTGAAAAATGATAAAAAAAATTAAAAATGGATGTTATCCCACATTGGTTAGAAGTGAAGGAATGAGAAAATTAGTTGGTTATAAAAGGAACTCCTCCCCCTTTGTTAAGTATGTCAATCACCACTTGTATTTGGTGTACCATTGAAAGCTATTAGCTATACTAGTAGAGAATTTAAAGGGAAATTCTCTTGGGTGTATACTTGAGCTTTTAGGTGTGAGAGAGAGTTAAATATTTTATAGTGTGGTTGTAATAATTTTCCATATAATAAATATTTTTCTCTTGGTTGTCTTTTGACAACGTCCGTGATTTTTCTCTATTTTGGAGTTTTTCATGTTAAATTATTGTGTGTTTCTCTGTCTTATTTTTTAAATATTTTTGTTCAAGTTGTGATCTAATGTAGTGAAGGGATTTGTTGAATTGTAAGGGACCTATTTTCCCCAATAAATTGTAATAACCAAGATGGATTAGCAAGTGAGAGAAAATAGAGAGAGTAAGTTGGTGAGTATAAGAGAGTAATCTCCTTGTATGAAAAAAAATATAGAGTGGGATTTTCTCATATTTTTAAGAGAGAGTTTTGTTGTACTCTCTTTGAATAATAGTAAGAAATATTTAGTAACTCTTAGAATTTTTAATAGTTAAATTCTTCTAATCTTGTCAGTAATTTTTTCTCGATTTATTTAAAATTTTCTACGTAAAATTTGTGTGTTTAATATTTTTTTTATCTTAATTATTTTAACTGCGATTTGCTCTATTCTTATCACTACCAATCCTGTATATAATTCTCGTCAATTTATATATATAACTTTTGGTTATTGCGATAAATTTATTAGTGTTAATAAATTATATTACGTATTAATTATTAATTTTTAAAGTCTAAAATATGCATAATATGTGTTAATTTTTTTTTTTTGAACAAAGGTATCATAATGTGTGTTAATTATTTATTTGCAGTAACATCTCTCTATATATAATAAAACTACTGCTTTACTACTATTAAAAATTTATTCAACTTTAATTAATCTAATATAATTTAGATAGAACCATAATAAAATAAATATCTTTTAACAATTAATTTAACGTAACTGTATACGTAATTATATATATTACAGTTCAAATTTAAAATATAATTTGAACGAAAATAATTTTTTATCTAAAACTAATCATGGTTTGTGAACCAACTGATTTTAGTTCAGAACGTTTAATTTATGTATTTACAAAATATAAAATATAGGACCAAAATTGATCACCTTATCGATTTCAGGCCAATTCTAAATTGATAAGTTTTGATTTATAATTTTGGTCGATTCAGATTTAATTTGAGCAGTTCAGTAATAATTTTCATTTTTAGAAAAATTTTCAATTGGAAACTGAAATCCCCGATTTTACTTTTATTTGGGAAGGAACTGACTTTAAACTTAATCCTCAAATTTTGAGCCGGTTTGAAACTAATTCTAAATTTTACCAATTTCTATCTAGTTCTCGATCTAAACCGGTCCGTTGACAGACTTACTAGTTGTTTTTTAACAATTATTGTGGTATTTTATTGTGTGGATGGGCATGCTCCCAAGTGTAAATAAAAACTCAGCTGTTCATCGCTTGTGACTTGGCAACGTACCACGTGGCTTTCGACATACCCTACACGTTTCTTTTTCATTCTTCATTGCCTCCTTTTTCCCGGTCTCCATTCTCCTTCCGACGCATGACCTTTCCCTTTGGAAAGCATGACGTCCTATTTGCATCACTATACCGTGATAAATTGCGCTGTCATCTTATCATCTATACCCACACTAGCTTTTTTCTAATTAATCCTTATTTGCTGACTATCAATGCCCAACTAATCTAATTAATTCATTCATTCATTTAAGTATTACCCTTTCACTACTTATTTTAATTCACAATATTTTGATTACAATGTAATAATTATCTTATCATCAAATTGATCAGAAAAAGAAAACAAAATCTCAGTACTTAATTCAAGTAGGAGAGGTTGCATTAAATTAATTAAGCAACTAATTATTATTAGCACCTTGCAAAAAGACAAATGCACATTAAAAAATCTTAGTTAAACAGGTAGGAGAGGTTGCATTAAAATAATCTACTGATCAAATACCTCATTTGTATCTAATAAAATGTTTCTAAATCAGTGTTCAAAAAAAAAAGTTTCTAAATCTTGCCTCATCTCCCATTTCATTAATTAACTCTTCACCTAAGAAAAGGTTATTATTACCATCAATTAGTCGTGAATTCACACAGACTATAAATAATTAAATAATTTTAATAAATTAAACTATAATTTAATCAATTATTAAAATAAAAATTTTAAAAATTATTATAATAATTTTATTTTATTATTATTTTTGTTAAGCGTTTATATTTATATGTATTTTTAATAATAATAATAATAAAATAAATAAATAAAAAAAGTTAAAAAATGATGTTTAAATAAAATAAAAAATATAATTTTAATGAAAATAAATATTTTAAATATAATAAAATTAAAGTACTTTACATATATAAAATAGAGCTCCAATTCTGTTTTCCCTTCCCCGACTCTCATGTACAATGTTCAAAAAGAAAATGGTTATAATCGTGTATTAGATACATATCGTTGTCATATTAACTATACATGTAATTATTTTTTTTAATGGAACTGCACTGCTAAGAAATTTACATGGAAATCTTGACTCTCATTTTACAATCTATTAGTGTCCACTTAAGAGATCCAATTAGTTTTTTTTGCTTAATTATCATGTACCTGCTGCTATATTATATCATTATTAATTATATAAATACATGATTTTATTCCATGTGACACACTATATATATATACTAGAAGAGGAAAAATGTAAAATTACTAATTAATCTCCCTTTATTGTTATATAAAATTTGAAAAATTTAGTCATTTACTGATAAAAATTAATTGAATTAATTTAAATATAATTTAAAATATATTTTTCGTTCTAATTAGATTCATTTTAATTTCATCTTTAATAAAAGTTAAATTAATTAAAATTTAATTGAATGTATATTTTCTATTTTAATTAGGCTAACTTTTATTTATCTGTTACAAAAATTAAATAAATTAAATATTTCAATGTAATTTTTTTGAAAATATTTTTTTTATTTTAATTAGATTTACTTCTATTTTATTTAATATTAATAAAATTAAATAATATAATAGTATAAATTTTATTAAATTAAATTTCATAAGTAAATAAATAAACTTAAAATTAACAATATTTATATAATAATTAATTACATAAATATTAACGTAAAAATGTTGAAAGAATTTTATATAATTATTTAAATAAAAAATTTATTAAGAATGTAATAAATTATTATATTATAACTCTATAAATTTTATAAAATTAGATTATTATGCAAATAAAAAGGTTAAAAAATTGTTGTATAATTAAATAGAATTATTTTTAAAGCAAAAAAAGTTACATAAAAAAATATTTAAAAAATGATATATAGTAGTTTAAATAAAAATTTTATTAAAAACTCTATAAATTCTATAAAATTAGTTTATTATATAAATAAAAATATTAAAAAATCATTGTACAATTGAATAGAATTATTTTCAAGCAAAAAAATATTAACATAAAAAATATAGAAAAAATAGTTGTTTGAATAAAAAATTTATAAAAAAAATATAATGAAATACTTTTAAGTTTTTAACATTGAATAGCTATATAAATAAACTAGTGCTTATATTATTTGTAGAGATTTTACTAAAATTTAACAAGAATATAACTAATTTTAAATTAATTAAATTATATATATATAGTAATTAATTATAGCCATTAATTTTTCTAAAAATTATTTTCGTAGATTTTTTGTTATATAAACAAAACAGAAATTTTATGATTTTTAAATATTATATTTTATTCATTATCTAATTGTTAACTAAAAAAATACTTTTTTGAAAAATGTTTGATAAAATGTTTTTAGAGTAAAAAAAAAATATTAACATTAAAAAACTTAGAAATATGAAGTGTAATTTCTCAACTAAAAGTAGTATTTTTTTAATTGAGATAAATTGATACAAATAGATACTAACTAAATAGATTAATTTCTTTAAGAGGATAGTTTCAATCTTTTTTATATGTTATTTTTTAAAATATTAAAATTTATTATTAGAAATAAGATTTTAAACAAAATGTTTGTTAAATATTAGATAATATAATTTTATAAGTTTTATTAAATTCAATGTAATAAGTAAATAAATAAAATTAAAATTAATAATATTTATAAAATTAATTATGAAAATATTGACATCAAACTATTAAAATTAATAATATTTATAAAATTAATTATGAAAATATTAACATCAAACTATTGAAAAAAATTTGTATAATTTTTTGAACAAAAAATTTATTGAGCACATAATAAATTATTATCTTATAACTCTATATAAATAAAAATATTAAAAGAGTTATATAATCGTATAAAATTACTTTCAAAGAAAAAATTTATATTAAAAATATTTAAAAATGATAAGTTGTTCAGATAGAACATTGATTAAAATTATAATATATTATAAGTCTACTAAAATTTTAATATTGAATAGCTATATAAATAAAATAGTGTTCATATTAATTTCAAAAATTTTACTAAAAATTAATAAGAAAATAATAAACTTTAAACTAACTAAATTTTCTTTATCTAATAATTAATTATAACCATTAATTTTTCTAAAACTTAGATTATAGAACTTTTGTTATATAAATAAATTAGAAATATGATTTTCAAATATTTTATTAAATTTTAATAAAAAATTAAAATTAAATTAACAAATAATAAAAAAATATAGAAAAATATGAAGTGCAATTGCTCAAATAAAAATGGTGTTTTTCAATGGAGATATAATTCAATACAATAAGACATTAAAAACTAAATAGAGCCTGGGGTGTATATATATATATTGGGATAATGACTTCTGCAATTTTAAAAGTATGGTCGGTTTAACAATTTATTCAAATAAAAAAAATTTATAATAAAGTCCTAATATTGTTTAAATATATCACCATTAGATCTCGTCTGTTAATTCAAACGGAAATAACTGATTAGACACAAACATCGTTAACATCTTTAACAACTCACCTTACACATAACCTCATATGATTCACATCATAATATCACTTCAGCTTATCGCATCGTTAGACTTTCATTTAAATTTACAATTTTAAAAAAATAAAGATGAACTCTTCTTCTTCATTTTTTCTTTACAACTCCAACTTCTTCACTCTAATTTGTTTTCTCCTCATGAACCTATTCTTCTTACATCTCCTCCTTTAAATTTACTGTTCTCTCACCCTAGCCGCCACTTGCTTCGGTTTTCTCCATGTGTTTTCTACTATTTATGATGTTAAATTCGACAATTTCAGTGGCTTATAGTGAAAATATCATGTGGGCGCTATAATAGGAGTCATGATATTATCGGTGTTAGTCTTTAAAGTTTGATTCTTTCTTCTTTTTGTGTTTTTTTCAGAATCTGAAAAATTATTTTCAGAAAAAAACTTAATTTAATTATTGTTCTTCAACTTTAACCTTAACCCAGAATACATCCTTAAAAAAAATCTCTTAACTATTGTCGGAAATTCTTTCAGTCACTATATGTTATCTCTTTTTTTTCTTACTACGCTTAAAAATAAATTCCTTTTTTTTTTCGCTTGGTAATTCATGCCCTTTTCAAAAACTAATCTCCTTTAGATTTTAATTGTAATATATATATATATATATAACTTATATAGGATTAAAAATGGCATTATTCCATGCATAAACAAATGATCTAAGGCCCAAATCTTTTTGATACATGTATATGCAATGTACAAGTGACAAGAAATGTGATTTCGCGAATGAGATTTGATTCTATTCTTGTCCCATAATATTTGTTCTGATGAGTACTGTGATCAGAAAAAGAAGAAAAAAATAAATAAAAATCTTTAGAATTAGCCATAGAGAGGCTACAGCTAGCTAACACAATTTGTATGGAATACTCTAAGACAATTCCCTTCATCCACCAATCACTACAAATCTTCCTGCAATATTCTTTATTTATTCGTATACTATAAGCTAAAATGGGTATAGACCTAATTATTAGTACGTATCGCTTTTGATCATGGATATATGTGTATATTGTAACATCATAAAAAAATTTCAATGGTATATATATATATATAATTAGCTTAGAAAAATATAAATTAAATAAAGGAAAAAAAAAGTATAAGTGGGGAACATGTGGGGATCATGAAAATAACATAAAACCTGATGAGGCAGACAAATGTAATGTCTCAATGTCTCCATTAATTTCTGTGAAGTTTTTTTAAGCATCCATACATTGGAACCATTATATGAGACATACACAAATATGTAAATTTTTTCATATATATGGAAGACAAAATCTTGGAATGCCATTGTGAAATTCCTCTTTATAATATGTTCTCACTTTGTCAAATATTGTCATAATTAATTTCTTATTAGTTGATCATAGAGCTTAATTAATAGGTTTAGAGGTGATTAAGATTGTACATGATCATCTTAATCTCTATATATATGTTTACACACTCATGTGATTCTCTATCTATAAAATTCCCAACATAAATTACACACATTGTAACTCTATCCATACAGATCCCTGTGGATCAAATTGTAGGAATGCGTGAAAATGGCCTATGCATCTCTCTTTTTAACATGTACGTTTTATAATTTTATGTATTACAAGGTTCAATTCAGAACAATCATGTGTAGGTTCAATTTAGAATAATCATGTGTTGTTGATGTGATAATTAAAGTGTTACGAAATATTTAATTTTATGTGGGATTAAATCTTCATGTACTTTAAAATAGTGGCAAAAGAAACCAGTTCAGAATATAATTTCAAGAGAAGATATGCTAATTACATTGAAATTAAAATAGAACTTGAGAATTTCAGAAAAATATTTAATATTTTTTGGATAAATTTAAGATATAAATTTAAATTCCATAACAAATAAAAAAAGTTCTCCATGCATTGGCTGTGGGGTCAAATTATTCCATATGGAAGGAATCAAGAGGTTAAAAATGGCGAAGAATTCCTGGAGTTGAACGATGGATGAAAGAATAGCACAATGCTAGCCAGATGACCATATCAACCCTTCTAGAGACCATTAAGGGAAATTATTGGGAAGAAAATTCGGAAAACTTGACCAACTTTAATAATGTCATGCTATTAATGTCAAAACTTTTATGGTAATTTTGTATTTTATTTTTTTTACAATAAATAAATATGAAATTGTAAGTAACTTATAACTTTATGTATTTAGGAGGTTAATTTGAAATTTTTATTATTTAATTAAATAATACTAAACAACATACTATATTAATTGTGATTCGTGATAAAAACATACTTGAATTTTCACTAAAATTTTAAATAATTAAAAAAATTAAAGATAATCTATTAAAATTTAAATATCCGTACGTTCATGTGAATTTTACTATAAATATGTATTTAATTTTAAATAAAAATAATATTATCATATTATATAGTAACAGACGACTTGAAATTTAACGTACTGAATATAACTTAAAACACTAAATTGTTAAAGTTCAAACAATTAAATCTGATGATTTTTTTTTTCAATTTAGATATAGTTTTTGCATTTGATTTCTTCCAATAAAAGACTT
>CATIWM010157318.1:0-10576 GCA_949671775.1 Mallotus repandus | reverse complement strand
TGCATTTAAGCTTTCTGCATTTACTTTCTGTTTAATTCAATTTTTTTAAGTAACAGATAGTATGCTCTGTGCTTGCCTAAGTTTTTAGGATCCTGCACATCAGAATTCTGTGAAATATTGTTTTATATATATATATATATTATAATATATCTGTTGCATTCTTGGTCCGGTAACCTCCGTGTCTAGCCTGTGACTGGAGCGTGAGACCGGCACTGTGATCATCCTGCATTATCTGCATCATCATTTGCAGCCCAGCTCAGCACAGTAACCCCTTAGATCCTAGGCAGTCCCTGGTATCAGAGCCAGACCAGGGTTCGAGCCGCGGGGGAGGAAGGGAATTATGCGTAAGTGCGTTGGGTAATATATATATTATTTTTCACAAAATTTCAATCTGGTTTATTAAATCAAAATTTTTTACTTAGGATTGATTGCAAATTAGCAAAAAAAATTTTGCAAAAAGATGTTCAAAACATTGCATCAAAACAGATTTTTGCAAGATGACAAGCTATTTTGAGTATTTTTGAATATATATATATATAAGATTTTTAATGATAATTTCATTATTTTTAAAATTAATTTTTATTTCTTATAAAAACTTAATAATTTGTTTATTTTATTATTTTATATTAATTATATAAACGATTTTTTAAATGATTTTACATTAACAGTTTATTCATTACCTTTATTTACCAAACAAGATTAACAGTTTAATTATTACACCTGTAATTATTATTCTCCTATAAAAGTTACACCTTATTTCTTTAACCGCAATCCAAACGCATCCTAAGGAACCACTGTGACAGAGTGAGATGCGATGCGTTAGCCATTGGACCCAGAAACTCGATAACAGTAATTTCAAACAGAACGACACATCATAGAACAGTCACAAAAACACAGTTATCAAGCATGCCTTTGAAGACATTTTTTTCCTCGATCTTCCGTGAATTATCAGATTAGAAACCTGCAGGCAAAAGTGAAGATGTTTTTCAGAGCTTTCTAACTGTATCAGGGACAAATATATAATAACTAGCTTGTTCCATTGAATTAAGGCAAAATAAGGTAAAATGCTTTTTTCATACAACAATTGCCTAGGAATGCCAGAAGTGTATACTCAAGGACAAACCCTGAGAATCTCATGAACTAAAACAGAGTAAATTACGTAAAATCTGTTAATTGCATGTTCCAAGAATCAAATACGAAAGGATATCAGTTTACCTGATAGAAGATAAATGAATGAAATATAAACGTATCCAGGATCGGATTAGAATATGGACCATCAAGATGTAATATTGCCTTTCCTTTTGATTGAAGAAACCATATCACAGAAACCTGATAAAAAGCTTACCCAGTGATATTCCTCCACATGACATTGGTAATGAAACTCCCTTTCCTTCCAACTGCTGGGACTGCCATTATGTCAGTGTCCACAAGTTCAGTTGCAAGTGCAAAGGCTACCAATGTATCCATGATCAAGGCAAACCACAAAAGCTCACCCTCAGAGAACGGAACATTCTCTGAAAGATGGTTTTGATGAAAAAGCTTAAGCTCATTCCTTTTGGATGACTGGTCAATGAAGCTTGGAGAGTAACATAACCAAAAGCTAAAAAGAGAAGTATATACCAAAAGGAATAAGAAAACATAGGACTTCTAACATATCAACCAAACTGAAGAAATATTAAGAATCAATGAAGCCATAGTAACAGTCAGCTGGAACTGTATAAATTTTTTTACGTTCATAACAATTGAGCGTCCCCATCTGACCATAGTCACTACTGTGGAGAATTTGTCATCTAGAATTACGATATATGCACTTTGCTTTGGCACCTACCATTTGAGCATAAGAATTATCGGATTTTGGTGTTGTGCTTACTGTAATAAAGAGATGACCTTGCTTCTTTTCAATAATTATGCTATGCCCTTCTAATATGTTTTGACCTTAAAATATCAATACAATTTTACCACACCAGGAGGACATGTTTTCCCAAATATGATATTTCTCAGGAGCAGAAGACGATTATTTCTGAAGAAAAGCATTATTTTATCCTCACCTCAGTTCCAAAAATTCCCAATGCTAGACCAACATCTGCTTCCTGAAGTGACATGACAAGGCATCATCAGTTCCACCGCTTGTCACTGCAACAACTTCATTGTATGTGGTTCGCAAATGCCTTACAAATATATGCTTGTCTATAGGTGTAGCTCGAGCTAGCACCGACAGAAAGAAAATTAAAATTTCAGGATCTTATCTAGGAACATGTGGAAAAATTTTTCACAATGGGAACTATAAGACACTTGAATTCTGGGAATCAGTAGAAGTAGATCCTCCTAAGGTTTCTGTCTAAAATCAGGACCTTTAATGGCTTCTCTGTCAGAATTCCACATTCACCAGCAATAGCCTTTGAGACATTTATGTTAGTACCTGTAACTATCCTTACTGTGATACCAGCAGAGCGACATATTGCAACAGACTCCTTGGTAGCAGGAGGAACAAGATCTTTGATGCCAATAACAGCTATGCAAGTATAGCTAGAATTATCAACACATAATTCATCTTTTAGCTCCTTGTAGGCTAGGCAGAGAGTTCGAAGACCCTCATCAGCAAACTGACTAGTAGTAACTAGATGATTGATGGATTCTTCATTAAGAAGAACAATTTCACCATTTGAATTAATGACCTTGTTGCTTCTCTGTGGAGTTGAAAGGCTCAAATCTATCACATTTAGCTGCTTGTCGCTCAGCTTGGAAGTCTCCACCAAGAGACAAGCCAAAATGTAACAAAGCAATCTCAGTTGGTTTTCCTAGTGCCTGAAGTATTCCTGACTTGTTAATAACAAATTCAGCTTCTGTATTATTAAATAATGACTGCAGCAGAAATTTTAGAGCATAATCTGCTATATCAGAGCATAAACTGGAAGGCTTATTATATTTGTTGGCCTCCATGACATGCATTCCAATGCATGATTTCACAACAGTCATGCGGTTGGCAGTGAGGCTTCCGGTCATGTCAGTATATATAATAGTGGCTGACCCCATAGTTTTGCAAGTAGCGAGATGCTGGAATAGGACTTTGTAATTCATCATTCTCTTCATGGAAAATGCCAAGTTCAATGTCATAGCCATTAGCAAACCCTATGGAAATGCAATGGCAAAAATTGTAAAAGAAATAGAAGTATTTGAATATTAGACGTGCATCATACCATGACCATTGTGACCAACTCCAGAGGGTCTCCTCCCCTTCTAGTTTTCGGGTAAATAATCTTTGCGTCAGAACTGCAAACGTCACCAAGGCAAAGAACTACCCTATTCTTCTTACATTGGCTGCCACACCATTTAGTTTCACTAACAATGGCGTCTCATCATCTCCAGCTTGGCTGAGAGTTTCCATAGTTTAGCCCCCAGGGTTCTCATCCCAACAGTTATAACCATCATCTTTCTTGATCGTTCTTGAACCATTGTTCCAGAAAACATAAAAGGGTTTTCACCATTCACCATAATTGGTTCAAAGTTCCCATTTAGGCTTAATTCATTGAGTAGCATAGAAAATTCTGAAACAAAAAGGCCATAGGCAGGGACCTTGTCTCCATTAGCAAGGTGTACAATGTCACCAGGAAGTAAATCATCTGATGATAACTTTTGTCTAGTGACCTGAACAGTTAATCTCTTCTTCTCCTTCTCCCAATTCCTAAACCATAAAGTTTGCCAATAATCATTGGTAGCTGTAACAAAAGCAGCCAAGGAAATGCTAGCAATAATTACTAGAGCATCATGAATTTTCTCTTGCCACCCTTCCATTTGTAGACCAATTAGTACAAGCACAAAAGCACAGAATGTATCAATTAAAAAAATCTTGTCCTGAAGAGCTTGCCAGATTAGTACCCAGAAACTTCGACCCTCCTTCCTCTCTGAAAATTTATTGATCCCATTAATTTCTTGTCTACGATTTAGTAGATGAGAATTCGAATTAAGTCCATTTGTGGTTGAAGTGGAGAGCTTTGCTGCAATGCCATTTACCCCACCATGATGCTTTAAATTCCAATGGCTGCCTTTGATAATGGATTCTAACTCATAAGCACAAATTTCAAACCCAACAACCCTTACTTCTTCAGGTACAACATACTCGCTTGGCGAAGCAACAGCTGAAACATGACATTGTTGTTTTTAGTCCCAAAATGATAAGCTTTGACGTCTTGTAACTGATAGCCCAAAGTGACATCAAAGTCATAAATATTTTAAGAAATTGGTTTTATGATTGTTAATGGACAGATTGAAATCAATCAATCAATCAATTTGATTCTCAGCATTAGTTAATGTTTCATGGTATAGTTGAATAGTTCTTGAAATTTATCAACATGAAGAAACTCACCTTCGATAAGCTGAAGCGTAGCTTTTTGAACGTAAAATTGAACCCACAACTTCTCCTACAATAATATTTTTGTTCTTGAAACTAATGTAATATTAACTGCAACAACTGGACTTTTAATCTTGGTTAATGATATAGGTTTATATTGTGGATATGTAAATTTTCAGAAATTATTTTTAGACCAATAAGATATTTTCGGTCTGTTAAATAATTTAATTAGACTAATTAAATATTTTTAGTCTGATAAAATTATGAAGATTTTAGACCAATAAAATATTTTGATTTATTATCTTAATTAAATTATTTTAATGGCTAATCAAATTATTTCAAAAAAATGGCATTATGATAATAATAAATAAATGATAATTATAAAAAATCATTTATTTAAATAATGATGCAAATGAGCCAACCAAATTGCATCATATATGGTTAAAATCAATCCCACCACTAGAGTTATGAAATTCCATAACACTTGCACTACCTCTACAAATGCCTATAAATAGAGGTGACTTCCAAGCTCTCAGGATATCAAGAGTCAAGAATTCAAGCCTTAAAGCTCTGCCATATTCAAGTATCAAAACTCAAGAAATCAAGTTTTGAAGCTCTACCAAATTCAAGTCTCAAAGCTCTCCAAGATCATTAAATGTGTTCTTCAAATTCCATAAGATCATCAAAGGTGTTCTTCTCCAAATTTATATTTGATTCAAGATCAAGCTACAACAAGCCCTTGATTCAAGTTATTTTAAAGCATTGCGATATCTGAATTAGAGGATTTTAATTCTTTGTAATAAGAATTTTATAGAGATTCTGCTCCACTTTCAAGATCAACAAAGTTTCTAATTTGATTCTTAATTTTCTTGTTTGATTTTTCATACTTGAATTTTACGTTTACAAATTTTTGGCATGCCCAGTGGGACAACTCTACCTCTCATCTCCTTTTTCGCGAATCAACCATTTGAAGAAAATGATACCCAAGTAAAGCAAAATGATGATTTCTAAGAAGCATTACTCTCTAATTGCATCACGTGTTGCTTCTCCTGGTGATAATAGTCCTGGTGCTGTGATGAAAACCAAATCAACTAAGGAGCTGTATGAACAAACAATTTTTCTTCCTTATAAATCCATTATCTCTCCAAAAGTACAAAGAGGAAAAATCTCTTCTTTAGAGATTAATGACCTTTTCTCATCATTCAAATCTGATGATGAAGGGGAAAATTCAAGTGCAAGTTCTATGCCAACTTCACCTCACCATATTTCAACTTGCATGTCTGTCATGATGACCAACACGATATCAATGGAAGAGCAAATTGCAAACTTGACCAAGATGGTGGAAAAGCTTATGAACAACTCAGAAAAAGATGCCCAAATTGCATCTTTAACCACTAAGTTAGAGAAAACTACTGGAAAAGCATCCATGGATGCAATATTTGACTTGCCAAAAGTATAAATGGAGGATGGAAGTACTTCCAAAGCCAAAGTTGAGGATGACACTCAATTAGCAATCAACAATAAAATTTCTGCTGTTAAGCTCAAAGAACTCATCAAGAAGTTATTAAAGACCAGGTGGAAACTCCGGTTCAATTCTCTTAAACGTATGCAAAGCCATACACTCAAAGAATTAATATATTAAAAATGCCTCCAAATTACTAACCACCAAAGTTTCAACAATTTGATGGCAAGGGCAATCCAAGGTAACATGTTGCTCATTTTGTCAAAACTTGTAATAATGCTGGCACGGATGATGATTTGTTGGTTAAGAAATTTGTTTGATCATTGAAAGGCAATGCCTTTGATTGGTACGTAAACTTGAAAGCTGGTTCTATAGATAGTTGGGAGCAATTGGAACAAGAATTTCTTAATTGTTTCTATAGTACTCGCCGCATAGTCTGCATGATTGAGCTTATTACTACTCGCCAATAGAAAGATGAGCCTATCATTGATTACATTCAAATGTGGAGAAGCCTTAGCTTGAATTTCAAGGATAGACTCTCTGAAACATCTGCCATTGAAATGTGCATTAAAGGAATGAAGTGGGGTTTGTCCTATATTCTTCAAGGAGTAAAGCCAAGTACTTTTGAAGAGTTAACTACCCGTGCTCATGACATGGAATTTAGTATATTGGATGCCGAAAATCAAAGCATTCCTGTACAAGAGCCAAATAAAAATAAAGATAAGCAAGAAGCATGCAAAAATACTAAGTTAAATGCAAAGCCTGAGAATAAGCAATCTTTGACAATTAGCTTAGCACCAGTCAAAATGAATTTTAAGGCTAGAAAGAAGGAGGTAAAGCCTATTGTTGCTACTCAATCACAAGACAAGAAGAAGATTTCCTCGAAGGAAAGACAAGAGAGGAAATATCCTTTCTCTGACTTTGATGTTTCAAGAATGTTCGATGAATTACTTGAAGCAAACCTCGTTAAACTCCCAGAAATGAAGCACCTCGGTGAAGTTAATAAAACTAATGATCCAAATTATTACAAGTATCATCACTTAGTTAGCCATCCAATGGAAAAATGTTTTGTCTTCGAGGATAAAATTATAGAGTTAAAAAGAAAAGGAGAAATCGCCTTTAATGAAGAAGAAGCAAGTGCGTACATGACTAGTATTGTAGATTCAAGTCCTTATGTGACATCTACAAATTTTACAATTAGTTTCGGAACATTTGATCCAATAACTATTAAAGTTCCTTCTTTTTTTCAAAGGATAAAGGAGCATCAGAGTGATCCATAATCAAATATACAATCCATTCATGGGGGCATCATTTCAAGTGATGAAATTGATGATGAATGGTGGATCCTTATTACTCATTGAAAGAGTCAAAAGAAGAATGTTTCTCATCTAAAGCCATCTTTAAAAAGAGTTAAAATGGTTAAAGCATTTTCAAAAGCACCAAACGTGGCAAAGAAAAAGAAGTTTAACTTCACAAAATCTAGAAAATCTTTACCTTCTCTTGAGGCTAAAAATATTTTCCAAAAACCTAGAGTGCCAATCACTTTAGATGACTACATGCCATAAGATTTTGGAAAACCTTTGGATGCACTTACATGTTGCCATATTAGAGGAGGTAATGAGATGGAAGTCCAAGAAAATAAATCATGCCCTCATTATGATGCCTATAGTGCATATGAAGAAGAAATTATTTTCACTAAGGATGATTTGTTGCTTGGCTTAAGATTTCACAATCAACCCTTGTTTGTCACAGGGTTTATTCATGAACAAAAGACTAAAAGAATTCTGGTGGATAATGGATCAACTATCAACATAATTCCGCTAAGGGAAATAAAGCAACTTGGCATACCCATGGATAACTTGAGCCAAAGTTGATTGATGATTCAAGGATTTAATTAAGGCAGTCAAAGAGCCCTTGGTAAAGTTCATATTGATCTATACATTAATAGCATGGAATCAAGTGCTCTACTTCATGTTATTGAGGCAATGATAACTTATAATGTATTGCCAGGGCGTCCTTGGATTCATGAAAATATGGTGGTCTCATCTACACTCCATCAATGCTTCAAATATTGCAAGAATGGTGAGGTAAGATGAGTTATGGTAGATACTAATCCATTTAATGAAGCAGAATCACATTATGCATATGCTAAGTTTTACTTTAAGGCAATAATAGATGATGAGATACAAGTCGAAGTTGATTCAGAAAATCAGCTCAAAGAAGAACTTAGTAAGAAGAGAATGGAGCCATCTAAGGAAACTCATTCGTCCTTGATAGAATGTGGAAAGGAGAAGAAAGAAGTTAAAAAACAACACAACAATCCTATACAAGTGGCTTCTAAAATTTTATGCATTCTAGTAAAATAGAAGGTAGAAAGAAAAGGGTTCCTTCAAGAGCCAAGATGAAAATATTATCAAAGAACTAAAAGATTTGATCCTTCCCATCACAAAGCTTATGGCAACGAAAGAAACTCAAGATCCATTGAAAGAGTTCATAAAGCCTTCTCAAGGATTAACTGGAGAGCATGAAGACTTACCCACCAAATGTATAAATGGCTTTGATCCTAATGGTTACAAGTTATTAGCTAAAGTAGGATTTACTCAACAAAGCACTTTATTATTAAAAGGGCAAAAAAAATCCTAGCAAGACAAAAGCCTTTCCAATGAAATTTGAAAGGTTTGAATGAAAAAGGAAGCAAATCCTCAAGTCTCTAAAAAGGGACTTGGATAAAAGTGCTTTTAACTACATCACAGTTGAGGATGAAAGGCGCAAGTCTGTTGAAGCCAAGTCTTTTGTTTTTGATCAGTTAGGAACTCCTACAAGTCATGTTTCAGTGTTTGATCGCATTGGAACACAAATAGGTGACAGTTCAAAACTTAAACAAGTTCCTGCCAAAGATAGACTTGGAGTCTTAAAGAATAAAAAGTTCAAGAGGGCCAAAAAGAAAATTTCTTTGCCAGTGATACATAAGGAGATTGAAAGTAAAGTGCCATCACGTATGATCTATCGAAGCAAATGGGTTGTTACAACTAGTAAAGTACTCAAAGCAAAGCAACAAACAGTGGTGATCACTAACCCATTCCCTCATCAAGAGGAAAATAAAGAAGTTGATGTAATGCCATCACATCATATCACTATAAGTGATGATGATAAAGAAGACCCAACCATTGAGGAAGATGCAGAAGAAGCTCCAACAAACTTTGAAGATGAACTAAAGGAGATTAACTTGGGGACTACTGAACATCCTCAACCAATCTTTCTAAGTATGAATTTGTCTCAAGAATAAGAGGATGCTTACAAGTAACTCATGATTAAATATAAGGATGTCTTTGCATGGTCATACAAAGAGATGCATGGCTTAGATCCAAAGGTGGCAGTTCATCGTTTGGCAATTAAAAAGGGGGCAAATCCAGTCAAGCAACCTCAAAGATGCTTCCAACCTGAGTTAATTCCTCAAATTGAAGCTGAAGTTAACAAACTGATTAACGCTGGTTTCATTGAAGAAATCAAGTATCCAAAATGGATTTCAAACATTGTTCCAATAAGAAAGAAAAATGGTCAAATTCGAGTCTATGTTGACTTTCGAGATCTTAACAATGCTTATCCTAAAGATGATTTTCCATTGCCTATCACTGAGATCATGATTGATGCTACTACTGGCTATGAAAGATTATCCTTTCTTGATGGGTCATCTGGATACAATCAAATTCCAATGGATGCAAAAGATGCAAAGGCAACTACTTTTCGAACACCAAAAGGGATTTATTGCTATAAAGTTATGCCTTTCGGTCTTAAAAATGCAGGGGCAACATATCAATGAGCAATGCAAAAGATCTTTAATTATATGCTCCATAAAAATGTTGAATGTTATGTGGATGATTTGGTTATAAAGTCTAAAAAGATCAATAATCATCTACAAGACCTTCGAAAGGTATTTGAGTGTCTTCGAAAATATCAACTAAAAATGAATCCACTCAAATGTGCTTTTGGAGTGTCTTCAGGTAAATTCTTAGGGTTTGTAGTATATCACGGAGGCATTCGCACTGACCAAACAAAGATTGATGCCATTCTTAAGATGCCAGAACCAAGAAATATCCATGAACTCAAAAGTTTGCAAGGAAAGCTAGCATATATTAGAAGATTTATTTCGAACTTAGCAGGAAGATGTCAGCCCTTTAGTCAATTGATGAAAAAGGATGTTCTTTTCGAGTGGGATGAAGTATGTAATAGTGCTTTCAAAAGCATTAAAACATATCTTTTGACTCCACCTATTCTAAAAGCTCCAATTTTAAGACGTCCTCTTATCCTTTATATATTTGCACAAGAGTGCTCATTAGGAGTTTTGCTAGCTCAAAAGAATGATGAAGGAAAAGAGAATGCACTCTACTATCTTAGTAGAATGTTGAATGGTGCTGAGTTAAAATATACACCAATTGAAAAAATGTGTTTAGCTTTAATGTTTTCCATAAAGAAGCTAAGGCATTATTTGCAAGCTCATTCTGTTCATCTAATTTCTCGAGCAGATCCTATTAAATATATCATGTCAAAACCAGTTATGTCAGGAAGGTTAGCTAAATGGGAACTTTTGCTACAAGAATTTGAAATTGTTTACATTCCTCAGAAGGCAATTAAAGGCCAAGTTCCTACAAATTTTCACGCTGATCATCCGATTCCTGATGACTGGGAGTTTTCTGAAGACTTTTCGGATGAAGATGTTTTCTTTATAGAGCTTCTAAGTCCTTGGAGAATGTTCTTTGATGGAGTAG
>CATIWM010157275.1:0-10390 GCA_949671775.1 Mallotus repandus | reverse complement strand
TCATTTTGGCAAGTTGGCCAAGAATGCCTTAAACTGATCAAAATGGCCATGGAATGGCCAATGCATGGCCATGATTGACCATTAAATATTCTTTTAATTGGAAATATAGTATTTCTAATGGTCCCATATTTTTTTATTTTTTTATTTTATTTAATTGTGATTGATTGTCATTTGATTTATTTAATAAATATTTATTGATAATTATTTATTTATCAAGTAAATAATAAAAATAAATTATCATATTTTATTTTTATCATGTACTCAATTTAGGGTTACATGGTGTTTTGTTTATACATATACATGATTTATTTCACAGAAGAGGAGGCTCCCTAGGGTTTTGGATTATTTTCCCTAGCTTTCTAATTATTTGCCGTGAGCCAAATAACGCAGCCTTCTCTCTTTATTTTTCACGTACTTTTTAGTTCTTTGCCATTAATTAAATCTAAATAAATCAAAAATCACAGACAAACACAATAAAAGCCACAGGCTTTCAATCAACGATGATCATCCTTCTGAAGGGAATCAATATTGCATCCATCAAATAATCTCTTCTTCTACTCCTTTCTCTTTTTATTTTGTTTGATTATTTTTATTTTATTTGGTTTTGATTTGATTTGATTTAATTTAATTTTTATTTTATTTTGTTTAAATACTAATCCTTGTTTATTTTTATGTTTGTGTGATGGATGGGGTGATATAAATTCACCGTGGAGAACAAAATCCATGGAGGACCCATGAAGATCCATAGATCATCATGGATTAAATTTTGTACTTTCACGTAGTATTAGGTTTTCTGAGTTTTGTTTTATTTTATTTTATTTTTTGTTTTTTAATGGTATTTGTATTGTGTATTTATTTTGATTTTGGGCATCTAACTATTATTATACGTAGGTTGTAATAATCCTGATAGTGGGAATAGTGAAACCTTTAATTTTCTACACTTTAAAATTGATTAGTTTTCTAGGATCACTTGGTAAAAACCTAATTAAAATTAATGGTGGCTTTAGATTAATTTAGGTTGCATGTAAATTGAATTAGGGTTAAAATCACATGATGCTTGTTTTGATTTGTTATTTACTTTATTTTTATTATTTGGGCTTGTTTATTATTTTTATTTATTTTGGGCCACAAGCCCACGTGTAGGTTTTAACTCATTTAATTAATAGGTTTTTAAAATTGGTTTTAGGTTTTTAATTACTTTAAAATTAATTTAGGCTCATAATTAATTAGATTTTAGGTTAAAAATGAATTTAGGCCCACCTAATTAATTTAGACATAGGCCCACTTTAGTTAATGAAATTAATTTAGACTTATGCTCATTAATTAAGCCATTTTCATAATTTATAGAATTAAGGCCATATAGATTTAAAACTTGTAGATTTAGGCCCACTAATTTAAACTTTCATAATTTGTAAACTTAGGTCTATTTTTTTATAATAAAATAAATAGACTTAAACTCATTTAAATAAAATTGAGTAGGAATTAGACTCATTAGCTTTAGGTTCATTTGGAAATTAAAATATGTAAACTTAGCTCACTTTAATTAAAAATATGTAGATTAGACTAACCTAAAGTTGATGTGCTTTGTATGAATGCATTGTTTATATGTTTTTTCATGATTGGTTGCCTTTGGGATTGATGAATGTTTAATTAGGGTTTATATGAAATTGCATATAATTAGAGGATAAGATACTAATTTATAAACTAATTCTAAATGAACATGAGACTAAAAGAAGTTGGTATTCCTTATCCAGAACTCTTGGTTGTGGTGCTAGCTTGTATTAGAGAATCAAGTTACCACCACCTTTGATTTGTCCCAATTATTACCCTAGGTGGCGACTCCTCATCTCCACATCATGTTTTTGTGACAGTGGTTAGTGTGTTCCCTAGAGCCCTGAGCTTAGACAATGTCGCAATTGCAATAAACTTGGGCGCGCGCTAAACCTTGCTGTCTACACATATGTAATATTGTAACTTCATATTTAATTACATACCAAAAATATAATTGAAGTCCAAATTCTCTGAGACGTCCACTAAAAGCCTACATCAGTGTTTAGAAAAACAAAAAGCTTCCACTTCATTCACATGACTTCAACAAAAATTCAAAAGTCATCATCAAATTCAAAGCTTCCACCAAAAAGATATATGCAAATATATTATCTGCACATCATGCAAAAAATTCTAATTGCAGACAGTCACACATCACTGGTTCACCAAAAAGATAACCATTCCTGCATATAAAATCATCAATCAAATTATGTTAATTAGAAAATAATAATGTATACTACTATATAAATTAACAAAAAATTGTTATTTAAATAATTTATTATTAAATTAAAAATTTAGTATTAATATAAACTCAAAAATACTATATTTATTTTAAATTTATAAAAGTTATAAAAAAACAATGATCAAATAAAAATATGATTTTCATTAACAGAACAAATTTTTTTAGATTAATCAATTTTTTAAATCACTTTCACAATTCATAAACACAGATTCAATAAAAGAAATGTTCAAAAATAAATATTCATATTTACAAAGTAAAAATCATATTTTCAAAATCTATTTTAAAAAATTTTACAGATTCAAAACAAATAACATCAAGTCACAAAATAATCAATAAATGATATTTATACCTTTTCAAAGTGATGTTTTCAGAGATTACTCTAACTCCAGTGATGTAAAAAAGAGGGAACTTCC
The DNA here is from genome assembly GCA_949671775.1 of Mallotus repandus. Classification (NCBI taxonomy): domain Eukaryota; kingdom Viridiplantae; phylum Streptophyta; class Magnoliopsida; order Malpighiales; family Euphorbiaceae; genus Mallotus; species Mallotus repandus. Next base: position 7,687 of record CATIWM010157275.1, on the reverse strand, counting down.
ACCAAAAATTCAACCAACGAACAGATCAAGCACTTTAGGCTTCCACCATAAGATCTCTTTATGAGATCGAGTAAAATACTTCGTTGATTTAACAATGAATAGATTCACCAGCATTTCATGCAAAATACAGAACTACAAACATAAAATACATCAAGATCTAATCAAAATATCAACAAAAATTAATTGATTAACAAGAAAAACTTATAGATCCAATAAGATTATTACTAGATGTAGAGAAAAGGCTAGGAAAGACTTTGCATGTCGATTTCATCACTGTCAATTTCTTGTAATGAACATTAACAGTTAAAAAAAATAACATCAAAGCAAGAAATGTATTAGTTTTTATATAACAATCACCGAGTCAGAGAGTCATGATTGGTTGCCTTTGGGATTGATGAATGTTTAATTAGGGTTTATATGAAATTGCATATAATTTGAGTGTAAGAGACTCTAGCCATAACCATAAAAGATAAGAAATGGACAATGAATATACAACATAACACAAACAGACAGCAAAGACGTGGGGATGATAGCAAAGGAAGCGGTAAAGCTAGACCGGAGATGAAACAAGAACGGCGCCGAGATGAGTGTTTTTGATTTTAGGGTTAGGGTTGGGGTTAGATAAGAGAAAAGAGTTCTCTAGAAGGGTCAAGAGATAAAGGGATGCGGAGAAAATGAAGGGTGTGAGGAGAATGAGAGGTATTTATAGGTAATAAATTTTAGGGTTAGGGTTAAGTATAAAACGATGTCGTTTTATACTTATATAAACAATCCTTTGGTTTTTCGGTTGGTTCGGGAAACTCAAACTCTCACCCGAACTGAAAATCAAAGATCGATTTTCCCTTAGACTTTAAATTGAACCAACCTTATCAATATCTCAGTTCCAGAACCGGCCTTGCATTTCGGTTTGGTCGGTTTTTGCTCTCCCCTAGTTAGTATGGCTAGCAGTAGTGGTGGTCCTCAACATACAGACTGATAATTTCAAAGAGATAAAGTTGTTTTGTGAATGAAAGGAAGAATTATCAATTCTATTTCTATTTTCACTACATATAAACAAGAAGATCATTATACAAAAAAGGTAAATTAAGAAATATATAAATATAGAAAATAATAGAGGACGACTTTTAGCCATAATGATTTGGGGAGATGAATGTCCGTGATTTGGGAAGATGGTCGTTGAGGCTGAATTAGTGTTTAACATCCCTCCTTAAATTGTTTCTTGTTACTGATTTTAATTCCCTCTATTCTCAAAGATGTTAAATCCGAGTGTTCAATATGTTCATCTAACCAATAATTTTTAACACATCCTCTATCTTTTTTGTGTATAATCAATGTTTACAGCTTCCTTCATCCTACAATTGCTTAATGTAGCAAATTAGTTTGACCCACATATTTCCTAAATAAGTCCTAAGAGCTTGATGAGATTTAAATGAATTTTTATTTAGTATTCACCCACACTAACAAAATTCCATAGGATTAAGCTTAGTCATCAATCTAAAAATATATTCTAATTGCTCATGGTGAACAACCGAAATGAGGCTTACATGGGGAATAACTTAAAATTCATTGATATACTTTATTATTTACAATTTTTTGAAAACTAACATGTGAAAATTGTTACTGCTAGAAGATCTACAAATAGATTAGGAAGCAAAGGAGAACAGTTTAAGTTTAGTTTTTTGATCTATAAAAACAAGAGTTGATAAAAAGGAGAAAAATTTAGGCTAAATCTTGTTTAAGAGTTGATCACATAAATGATAAAAAAGAGCAATTTAAGCATTATCAATACCACTAAATATCTGCAACTCTTGATTTATTGAATGTTTATAGCCAATCTTAATTGCGTGCTTGATTGGTTTCCAAGAATTTTAGCATCATTAACTAACTACTATTAGCATGTATATAATTATGTATTGTGTTCAAGGGTATTATTGTATTTGTAACTCTCATTGATCAATATATATACGGGTGTTGTTGTCTTCTATTATTATTGAAGACTCACCCATCCTTATGGTATCAGAGCCCAATCTGAAATAATTCTTCTTTTCTTCCCCTATCATTCTTCTATTCTTTCTCTCTACCCTTTTTTCTTCTCTCCATCATGTCGACTTCCTCCACTTCCTCTTCTACTCTTACCACTTCCAACAGTTCCTCAAACCCTTTTCATTCTATTTTTGTTGTTAGTAACATAAAAAATCATGTCTCTATTGTTCTTGATTTCACAAACTTCCTTCTTTGGCAAACTCAATTCCTCAATATTTTACACTATCATCAGGTTCACGACCACATTAATGCGACTAGTAAACTTCCTCCTTTTACAATAATAGCCATCGATTCTACTCAATCTACATTGAATCCTACATATGTATTGTAGCAGCAAATTGACTATGTAATTATCTTTTGACTCCATATGACTATTTCTCCTGAGAAATTGCAATAAGTTGTGCATTCTGGTAAGCCCTACACAGCCCGCCAAACATCACAAAATATTGAAAAACTTTTCTAAGATCATGTCAATGTGAAATATTTACAACTTAAGCTCTCCTTTAATCACGCACACAAAGGCTCTCACTCTATGGCTAAATATTTGCTATATATCAAGTCTACCACTGATCCACTTCATTCTATTGGACACCCGATTGATGATTATGACATTATTCTACTAATTTTATCTGGCCTCTCTCTTGATTATTCTTTTGTTGTCAATATGATGACAACTCGAACACCACTACTAATGTTTTTAGAACTTCATTCCTTTCTTTTGGCTTATAAGTCCTGTCTTCAGTCAGACTCTAAATCACCATCTAATACATAGGCTCTTTCAACTATTTAGTACAGAGGTGGTTTTAATTCCCGTGATATTCCTCGTGGTGGTTATAGTCGCAGTGGCAGATTTTCATCTTACCGTGGTTCTTGATCTTATGGTTCTTACCGATCCAATGGATCTTGTGGGGGCTATCAATCTCAAGGAAATCAATTTTCTCCCTCTGGAAATCACCAATTTAATCCCTCATATCCTCAGCAACAAAATAATCCCATGCAATAATATACTTCTTTCTCTATTCTTGGTGCACCTCCTATATAATGTCAAATATGTGAGGCTTTTTCTCACACTACCAAGTTTTACCACAATGTGTCACCAGTACGCAAGATCTCTCTTCTTCTTTTACTAGTTTGCACTTATATGAACCACAGTGGTAAACTGACATTGGGGCATCTCATCATATGACAGGTAATCGAGAAATCTTAGATTGTTCTAAAATCTATACCGGTGTTGATTCTGTTAAAGTTGGTGATGGAAGGAAATTACCCAAAACTCACATTGGTCAGAAAACTCTTCTTACACCTCTTTCTAAATTTCATTTACGGGATGTCCTTGTTGCTCCTAGTTTACAATTTAATTTACTCTTTATCCATAAATTTGCTTGTAATAATGCTTGTTCTTTAAATTTTGATGATTTTGGTTTCTCTGTGAAGGACACTCCAAAACAGAAAATAGTCCTACGCTGCAATAGTCATGGTTCCCTCTATCCATTTGTGAGTTCCAATGGTTCCAGTTTAGTCCCTTCAGCCTTACTTGCCTCTAAAGTGTCACCCTCCATATGGCATCAATGCTTGGCTCATCTTGGTGTTCCCATGATGACCACCTTTTTTAAGCAAAATTTTAATTCTTTTACTTCTAGACATTTTAATTCTTTTTTGTCATGCTTGTCAACTTGGCAAACATACTAGACTTCCATTTCATGATTCCATTACTGTAACTCATGAACCTTTTCAATTGATTCATTCAGATGTTTGGCATTCACCAGTGTCTTCTTTTACTAGTTTTCATTATTATGTTTTGTTCTTAGATGATTATACTCGATATTGTTGAGTGTTCCTTTTGAAAGTTAAGGGTGTTATTTTTTTTTTTTATATTTATTACTTTGAAAGCCATGGTTGAAACTTAATTCAACAAGAAGATTAAATAGTTCCAATGTGACAGTGGAGGAGAATTTTGCAATAACAAATTTAAAAATTTGTTCCATGATGCTAGTATACTTGCTCAATTTTCTTGTCCATAAAGAGCTCAGTAAAATGGTTAAGCAAAAAGGATGCATAGAACATTGTTGAATGCCATTCGAGCACTGCTTTTTCAATCTCATTTGCCACTAAAATTTGGTTTGAAGCTTTAAATGTGGTTGTTTACACTCTTAATAAGCTACCTCATGGTTCACTTCATTTTTCAAGTCCACAAGCGTTGCTCTATGGTGTCAAACCAGATTACTCAATGTTCAAGGTTTTTGGCTGCTTATGTTATGCTCATGTTACTCATCCAAAACCACATAAGTTGGCTTTATGGGCCAGAGAATGTCTTTTTCTTGGCTATTATACATAATACAAGGGATATCAGTGTCTTGAACTATCAACATCTAAAATTTTTATCTCCAGGCATGTTACTTTTATTGAAGATAATTTTCCTTACTCAAAAATTGCACCAACAACTGAATCACAATCCTCTCAAGCTATGGATAATTTTAAACTCTTTCAAAATCCTACTCAAGTACTCTCTTTCTCTCCTTCTTCTTCTCAACAACCTCACCTCTCCTCTTTACCTACACCTCACTCCTCTTCATTATCTTTATCTACACCTAACTCCTCTTCCTTGTCATTATCTAATTCCATTTCAAACTCAAACTCTATCACCCAATCTTTTCCATAACAAAACCAATCCTTTTCCAACGCTATAACATAACTCTTTTCCACTTCCCATACCATAACTGATCCTTATCCTCTTACTACCCAACAACTTCGCTTCCCACCATCAATTCAAAATCAATCATTCATATCTTCTCCCTCTTCTCATAACTCATGTACATCCTTATCTTCTCATCCTATTCCTCCTAATCCTAATCCGACCCAACCTTTCCTACCCCACACTAATACTCATCCCACGAACCCAAACACCCTTTTTCTTTAGTCTCCACAGTTAATAGTTCTACACAAATGGAGCCAACTACCTTTAAAGAAGCTTGCACTCAACACCCATGGTGTGAAGCTACAGTTTCGGAATATAATGCTTTGCTAGCAAATGATACATAGACCTTAATGCCACATCCACCTCACTCCAATAACATTTTTGGCTATAAATAGATGTATAAACTAAAACGAAGAGTTGAAGGTAGTATAGAATGACACAAGGCAAGGCTTATTGCGAAGGGTTACAATCAACAACACCGTATTGATTTTGATGAAATATTTAGTCCTGTTGTTAAGCCAGCCACCATCTGTATTATGCTAACTATGGCATTATCTTTTGGTTGGAAGGTACATTAATTAGATGTTAAAAATGCATTTTTGCATGGCAAGCTTGATCAAGAGATATATATGACTCAACCACAAGGGTTTATTGATTCCTGCTATCCTGAATACGTTCGTAAACTAAGTAGAGCTTTGTATGGGTTGCGACACGCACCTTGTGCTTGGTTTCAGTGATTTACATCTTATTTGCATCATATTGGCTTTTCCGACTGCAAAACTGATTCATCGATGTTTGTCTATAAGGCCTCTGATGGTATGGCAGTTTTATTATTATATGCTAATGATATCATCATTACTGCTTCTACTTCATCTCTTCTCTCTCCTCTTATAGCAAAACTCCAATCTGAATTCATGATGACGGACATAAGGTTGCTATATTATTTTTAAGCATCCAAGTTATTTCTAATAAAGATGGCTTTTTTCTCTCTCAGCAAAAATATGCCTATGATTTGTTGTCCAAGTGTAAGCACCCAATTTCGGGATGATTAGAGCATGGATGCGATAGAGGACCCGATGATGAAAATAGACTGTGAAATTAAACTTATTGAATATGGTTTATTGGTTTTGAACTAAATTGTAAATTATTTTTCAGATTTATTTTAAATTTTATTTATTTTATTTATCTTTTTAACTTTTAAAAAAATATATAAAAAAAATTTCAAAAGCAAAAAAAAAAAAAAGAAAAGGGCCGAAGTTGGCCATTTTGAGTAAAAAGTGGCCAAATGGCCTTCCGTTCTGTTGTTTTTTTTTCTTTCGAATTTTTTTCTTTCTTATTTATATATTTATTTATTTATTGGTTTATTTGTTACTTATCCATAGAGTTTGATTAGTTTTTATTTGATAAGCATATTTGTTTTATTTGATAAATAAAGTGATAAATATATATTTTTATTATCTTGTACCAACTTAGGGTTACAGATGTTGTCTCTTATAAATACATCATATTCTTTTCACAGGAGGAGGCTAGGGTTTTTTATTTTCTTTTCTTTCTAGTTTACTGATTCTTAGCCGTCAACCAAAACACACCCATATTTTTTTAACTTTCACGTACTTTTTTTAAATTTTAGCCATGAATCAGATCCAAATAAATCAAAATCACAGACAAACACAACAAAGCCGTGAATCAAATCCAAATAAATCAAAATCACAAACAAACACAACAAAAGCCACAGGCTTTCATCAATGGTGATTACCTTCTGAGAGGAATTAATAATGCATCATCAAACTAGTTCTTTTTCTACTCCTTTCTCTTTATATTTTGTTTGATTATTTTTATTCTATTTAATTTTGATTTGATTTGATTTAATTTTTATTTTTATTTTTTTAGTTACTAATCCTTATTTATTTTTTGTGTTTATGATTATGGATGGGGTGATTTGAATCCGTTGTGGAGACCAAAACCTATGAAGATCTATGGAATGCCATGGATTAAATTTTGTATTTGAACGTAATTTTAGGATTTTTTAGTCATTTATTTTGTAATTTTATTTTGTATTTTATTTTTTTTGGGTTGTAGTTAATTTTAATTTTTGTTCGCAGTAGATCATTGTAATAGCCCCAATAGTGGAAATAGTGCAATCATGTGTGTGGCATGTATTTTTATTTTAATTAATTGGTTAGTAAATTAGGGTTTCATTTGGTAAATTCAATTGAAATTAATGGTGGCTTTAGATTAATTTTAGGATGTATGTAATTAAAATTAGGGTTAGAAAAATCACATAATGTTTATTTTTTATTTTTTATTTTTTATTTTTATTATTTTGGACTTATTTGTTATTTTGATTTGTTTTGGGCCCCAAGCCCACATGTAGGTCTAAATCACTAATAAAATAGGCCTTTAAAATTAAATTTAGGTTTAATTAACTTTAAAATCAACTTAGGCCCATTTAGGTTAATTTAGATTTTAGACCCATTTTTTAGTTAATTAAAATTAACATGGACTTACCTCAGTCCATTAATAAAGTCTTCTTCATAATTTGTAGACTTAGAATTATTTCATTTAATTAAAATTAATTAGAATTAAGACCATTAATTCATTTCTTTTTTCTTTTAAAATTTAATAGACTTAAGCTCATTTTCTTTAGAATTAAAATAAATAGATTTAGGCTCACTTATCATCAAAATGTAGGCTTATCTTTAGTTCAATTTCATTTGTAAATAAAATATGTAGATTTAGCTAACTTAAATTTAAAATCAAATGTAGTTTAGATTTAGGGACGTTGCACCTCGAATGCATTTTTTATGTGCTTTTTCATGGATTGGTTGCCTTAGGGTTAGATGGATGTTCAATTAGGTTTAATGAAATTGCATGTAATTAGGGAATAAAATAGTAATTAATAAAATAAATCTAAATGAACACAAGACTAAAAGAAGTTGGTATTCCGTA